>JAPFFP010000099.1:12415653-12426311 GCA_026153255.1 Solanum medicagineum
GAGACTTGTAGTGGACTTGAAGAAGTCTCCTCAAGAAGTTTTTGATGCTTTGAAGAATCAGACAGTGGATTTGGTCTTTACTGCTCATCCGACTCAATCTATCCGGAGATCTTTGCTTCAGAAGCATGCAAGGTCTGGTCTCAGATTTTACACTTCAGAAATTGGAATCTATTGTTAGACTTTTTCTACAAGTTCAAATTTTGCTTATTTGTTACTCCCTCCGTTTCAAGTTGTTTTTCGGATTTTGAGTTGATACAGAGTTTAAGAAAGTAAAGAAAGACTTTCGAATATTGGTTGGTGTTAAGCTAAAAATATGTAGAATATACCAAATGCTCTTTGAATCTTGTGGTCTAAAATATGTCATGAGGAAAATTGGAATTAAAGAATTGTCAAAAAGGGAAAACGACATTCTTTTTTAAATAGACTAAAATGGAAAGTAAGACAGACAAATTAAAATGGAAGGAGTATTTCTATCGTGATTAGTCATAACCTGTGGAAGTCTTCTTTTCACCATTTTGTTCAGTTGTTTTACTTCTTTTGTGCTGACTTTTCTTCTGTTTAGGATCCGCAATTGCTTGGCTCAGTTGTATGCTAAAGACATTACACCTGACGATAAACAGGAGCTTGATGAAGCTTTACAGAGGGAGGTAAATATCGGTGATGCCGCTTTTGTCTTACCAAAGAATATGGATGATATATATGTATCTATACAGGGTGTTAACTGCTTCTCAGCCTCTCTTATTTACAAAATGTACTCATACTCTTCCTATATTGTAGTCTAATGGTGCTACCATTTGCCTTTCACTTTTTCCCTTTCACACGGTACTTGTGGAATATGTGACGGAGGACTCAATTTTACTTGGGAAGTATTGAGTAATTCTTGGGATACTATGTTATATGAATCCAATAAAGTTGGAAATTGAAGCACTGCTGAAATTTTTTTCTTTATCACACTTTACAAGTGACACTCGAGAAGAAATTATATGAGATTCAAGTGTTGAACTTGAACACTCCGTGAAATATAATATTTCTATAAGACGGATATGTTCTCTTCTCACAATGCATCCTGCTTACCACCTCTGCAGATTCAAGCTGCTTTCCGCACAGATGAAATCAGAAGGGCTCCTCCAACACCACAAGACGAAATGAGAGCTGGAATGAGCTACTTCCATGAAACAATTTGGAACGGTGTTCCGAAGTTTCTACGACGTGTAGATACAGCTCTTAAAAACATTGGGATTAATGAACGAGTTCCTTACAATGCTCCTATTATTCAGTTCTCATCTTGGATGGGTGGTGACCGCGATGGTGCATTTCCTCTTTAATTAACGATGTTGTTTTATGTTACTTTAATCGAGATATATTCCAACTACGTACTTCTTTCATCGGTCACTCAGGATATGTCTACCACTAAATGCAGGTAATCCGAGAGTGACTCCTGAGGTCACTAGAGATGTTTGCTTATTGGCCCGAATGATGGCAGCTAATTTGTACTATTCTCAGATAGATGATCTAATGTTTGAGGTAATTTGCAACACTTGCATGATTTTCTGACTTCGCCTCTTGGTTGTCTATTTTGAAAGGTTGTCATAATTTTTTACGCCCCATAGATTTCTAACTAGAAAAACGATGTTTCAGTTATCTATGTGGCGTTGCAATGACGAGCTTCGTGTTCGGGCAGATGAACAACAACGTTCATCAAAGAGGGACGAAAAACACTACATAGGTAACTAGAATGAATGCTAGTTCAAATAACTTGCTAGTTCCATATAAATTTGATAGCATTGCTTGGAGTACTGATTTAAGGTAACTTTTGCGTGTTCTCCATTTCAAGTGAAAAAAAGGTGTCTTCTTGTCTATGATTTTAAAAACAATAGATTTTCAGCATCCGGTGCTTTAGTCGGTCTTCAGAAGCTGCACGAATTTTTCTCTCTACCTCTTCTGTACAGAGCAATTGCATAACTCGATCTTTAAAATTTACTTTTGATGTAGAATTCTGGAAACAAGTTCCTCCAAGTGAACCGTATCGTGTAATTCTTGGTGATGTAAGAGATAAGCTATATCATACACGTGAGCGTACTCGCCAACTGTTATCCAATGGGTTCTCTGAGATTCCTGAGGAGGCAACATATACTAATATTGAGCAGGTGTGTAACACTTCATTATTGTTAGATTTTTTGATAACCGGGAAATCCCCAAGGGCTGGTGGCTCACGGTTTTCTGTGGATGATCCCTTTTGTAAATGTGGAGCATGTACAAATAAGCAGTATTGTTATTCTTTGTTCAACTTGACATGTTATTCCTGATAAAGGGACTACAGAAGTGAATGTGCATGGCTCTTTGTTGTTGCGTGAACATTGGCATGCACATTCGTGTTCAGAATTGTATGTGTTTCTATTTTCTGCCCCTCAAACTGATTCTTTTGCCTGAATAGATAACTTACTAAGTGGTTGCACATTTTGTGTAGTTCTTGGAACCTCTTGAGCTCTGCTACAGATCTCTTTGTGCTTGTGGGGATCGACCAATTGCTGATGGAAGCCTTCTGGATTTTCTACGTCAAGTTTCCACCTTTGGCCTCTCACTTGTGAGACTTGATATAAGACAAGAGTCGGATCGCCACACTGATGTTCTTGATGCCATTACCCAGCACTTGGAAATTGGTTCATATCGAGATTGGTCTGAGGAACGTAGACAAGAGTGGCTTCTCTCTGAACTCAGTGGCAAGAGACCTCTATTTGGACCCGATCTTCCACAAACTGAAGAAATTGCTGATGTTTTGAATACATTCCATGTCATATCAGAACTTCCATCAGACTGCTTTGGGGCATACATCATCTCAATGGCCACTGCACCATCTGATGTGCTTGCAGTTGAGCTTCTTCAGCGTGAATGCCACGTGAAGCAACCTTTACGGGTAGTTCCACTTTTTGAGAAATTGGATGATCTAGAGGCTGCTCCTGCTGCTATTGCACGTCTCTTTTCTATTGAGTGGTACAAAAAACGCATTAATGGGAAGCAAGAGGTCATGATTGGCTACTCGGACTCTGGAAAGGATGCTGGTAGGCTATCAGCAGCATGGCAACTATACAAGGCTCAAGAAGAGCTTATAAAAGTTGCCAAACAATATGGCGTGAAGCTAACTATGTTCCATGGTAGAGGTGGTACAGTTGGAAGAGGAGGTGGTCCCAGCCATCTTGCTATATTATCTCAGCCACCTGATACAATTCAGGGATCTCTTCGTGTGACAATTCAAGGTGAGGTTATCGAGCATTCATTTGGGGAGGAACACTTGTGTTTTAGGACACTTCAGCGTTTCACTTCTGCCACTCTAGAACATGGAATGAATCCACCTCTCTCCCCAAAGCCAGAATGGCGTGCACTTCTGGATGAAATTGCTGTCGTTGCTACAGAGAAGTATAGGTCAATAGTATTCAAGGAACCCCGATTTGTCGAGTACTTCCGCCTGGTCAGTGTGCTAGGAAAACACATTATATTACTTCTCAAACAATAGGTGTTACCCAAGGGTAATAAGTATTTCTATGACTTTAACAAGTTATTTTCCTTTTGGATCACAATTTCAGGCAACACCCGAGCTGGAGTATGGTCGAATGAACATTGGTAGCCGTCCATCAAAGCGTAAACCAAGTGGAGGCATAGAAACACTTAGAGCTATTCCATGGATCTTTGCATGGACCCAGACTAGATTTCATCTGCCAGTCTGGCTTGGCTTTGGAGCAGCATTTAAGTATGCACTTAGCAAGGATAAAAAAAACCTTGATGTGCTGCGGGAAATGCACAACAAATGGCCATTCTTTAGAGTTACTACCGATTTGATTGAGATGGTGTTTGCCAAGGGAGACCCCGGCATTGCTGCTTTGTACGACAAGCTTCTGGTTTCTGAAGATTTGTGGTCCTTCGGTGAGCTTTTGAGGTCGAATTATGAGGAGGCAAAGAGTCTCCTGCTTCAGGTAAATTCTTTTTGACCAAGTTCTTGCACTCGGCCCACGTTGTTACTCTTCATGTTTGATCACATGATATCCGTTTTCTGTGTTTCTTCTGTATAGGTTGCTGGACACAAGGATCTTCTGGAGGGAGACCCCTACTTAAAACAACGACTCAGGTTGCGTGATTCCTATATCACTACATTAAATGTGTGCCAAGCTTACACACTAAAGAGAATTCGCGATCCAACCTACAGTGTCACTCTGAGGCCTCACATTACCAAGGAATACATGGAATCGAAGCCTGCTGCTGAACTCGTGGGCTTGAACCCAGGAAGTGAGTATGCTCCCGGCTTGGAAGACACACTCATCTTGACTATGAAGGGTATTGCTGCTGGAATGCAGAATACTGGTTAAATCTTGTTTGGTTTGTGTTTTAATAGTTGGTTAAGTATTTGCCAATCCTAAAGTATACATTAAGAATCATGTATCCTCAAGTTCATTTCTTTCCAACTTTTAGTTTAGCTACCCCCATCTAGTGGCTGAATAATTATTTCCCTCTTGTTTACTAGCTTCTTGAATAAAACTATGTTGTAAAAGAGTACTTTCTTTCATTTACTAAATGCTTTTTGCAATCACTCTCAGAGTTTAGCACCAACGGTATATATATAATTATTTTGATAGATATACACAGTCAATTCAATAGATATATATACAATTGGTCTCTCTCGCTCAGCTCTCTCCTCCCTCTCTCGATCTCGCTTACTTCTCTCAATTCGCCTATCAGATATATAAATACATATGTATAATAGTTAAATATATACAATTATTTGATAGATATACACATACAATTTGACAAATATATATGTATAATTTGCCTCTCTCCTCTCTCTCTATCTCGCTCGCCTCTGTCCTTCCCTCCAGGTCACATAGGCAAGGTTATGTCGTGTAATTATATGAAATATAGTTATTTGATCATATTAAGTTTTAAGTTTAGACTATTTATGAAAATTCTTCTCACTTCTGCGAGGATTATTTATGTGCAAAATAAAAGGAAGAAAGCTAATGTTGCATTAATTAGTGGTTAGATCTCCTAATCAAAGTTTAGATTTAACAATCAAAGTTTATTGATATTTGACAGAAACAAAAATACTTGCTTTAAGAAAACTTAAAGGACTAAACATACACAAAAATATATTTATGTGTCATTTTGAACCTATTTCTAAACATAAGGGACCATATTTGTCATTTTCTCCAGAGTCCAAACTTTAAGAAGAAGCAAAGGATCTCTCTGAACCGGGTTCTTCAACCGGTTCAAAACAACCGGAAAGTCCTTTCAACTGCAAAAGAACAGCTCCGTGAAATGTTAAAGGAGAAATACAAAATTGAAATAGGGAAGAAAGGGGAAGCTAAGTAGTGAAATAGCTATGGCGACGAGGCAGAGACGAGCTTTGCCGTTGGATCCTCCGGCGACGGCGTCATCTCCGGCGTATACAAAGGTGGATAAGCCGGAGAGATCGGAGGGTGAAAATGAAGGTGTCGATAGAGGACTAGGTTGGCTTCTGCCGTTGATTTGTCTAGGGATGTTGAGGCACATGAGCGCTACGTCGAATATTATTCACGATTGTGACGAGGTGTTCAATTACTGGGAGCCTCTTCACTATTTGCTTTACAAGTCTGGTTTCCAAACTTGGGAATACAGGTTCACCATCTTCAGTTGTATACTACACAATGGTAGCATAGTCAAATGTTGTTTTGGAATGATTTTTCTTAGCTGATATGTAACATTTGCTTTAATTTCCCTAAAATGATCATAAAACTGGAGTTTACTTGCAGCTTCATCCTTTGATAAATAGGCCTGGACATCTATTTTGAAATTTGGCAGCTAACAATTCATATAGAGGAATCAACTAGTTGATATTAAGGTTTAGTCATCGTTGATGCGTATACATGGTCCTCTAATTTGGTTAGAGAGTAGAGACATGTGTGCCAATGTGGGGGGTATGTGTGTGATTTAGAGAACCCATTATTTGCCTTACTAGATGAATTATTTATTAGCCAACTGGTATTGGAATAAATTAGGTCGAATAGAGATTAATGGTAATTAAAGAATCTTATATATAACCTGAATTTTGTTTAGGATTGAAGCACTGTTGACTGGTTGACGATATTAGTATGATTCCCTTTTAGTAACTAGAGTGCAGTTTGTTATGATAGTACTTTACAAAATTAGGTTACTTGTATTTGCAGTTCGCAATTTGCCTTACGGTCATATCTGTATATCCTGCTTCACAAACTAGTGGGATCGCCTGCTTCTTGGTGGTTTGGAGAGGAAAAGGTGATATTTCTCATCATTACTCACTAATAAAAAAATAGTTCTTATCATTACTCATTTCGTTTATTCATTTCTCTACTTTCTCTTTTCAACATGACAGGTGAGAGTATTTTATGCTGTGAGAATTTTTCTTGCAGTTCTGTCTGTCATAAGTGATGCTGCTCTAGTTGTAGCCCTTTCCCGGAAATATGGAAAGCGTCTTGCATCATATGCACTCGCAATGCTATGCTTAGCAAGTGGTTGTTTCTTTGCTAGCACGAGTATGTTTTCTCACTAAACTACATTTGAGAGTTTTATTTACCAGTGTTAAAACAATTTAATGATTTTTAATTTCAGCTGTTTTTCTCTGTGCATTCATACTTTGTGTGGGTGACTACTTAATGTTGGTTGTCAATAGCCTATGTCTACTTTCTCATAATACTAATGCCTATTACGTTTCCTTTAAGCAGGTTTCCTTCCGAGTTCATTCTCAATGTATGCCATGTCTCTTTCTTCAGCACTATTTCTATTTAATAAGCCTGCCATGGCAGTTTCTGTTGCTGCCACTGGAGTGATTCTGGGCTGGCCGTTTTCCATCCTTGCTTTTCTTCCACTGACAATCTACTCACTGATCAAGAGCTTCAAACCTGTGTTTCTTACAGGTGTTTTCACTTCTATCATCCTTATGGTAAGTTTTTACATATTATATCAAGTCTCCTGCCATGCTGAGTTTTCACGTTTCAATTTTAAAATTTGGGAAGTTCCTCAAGGGCACAAAAACTAAGTAGTGAATTTCCAATATATAGAGTTATTCATACTTGCTGTAATGCACAAAGAAAATCTATGAAATGTTCATGTTGCTAAAATTCAATATGCAAGTACGTCTTCCTATATTGAAATTTCGAATACTTAACCTAACTGGATCTTACCCATTTTAGTGCTGCTGCCTTGCTTTTTTTTCCTCCCTGGAACACCTATTCATGCTGGCTGATGACTCGAGTTGTACAAATTGCTCTAGGTACTCTCAGTTCTTGTTGACTACGACTACTATAAGAAGTGGACATCCTCTGTTATCAACCTG
Organism: Solanum medicagineum; assembly: GCA_026153255.1. Classification (NCBI taxonomy): domain Eukaryota; kingdom Viridiplantae; phylum Streptophyta; class Magnoliopsida; order Solanales; family Solanaceae; genus Solanum; species Solanum medicagineum. Next base: position 12,422,990 of record JAPFFP010000099.1, read on the forward strand.
CTGGTGTACAATGTTTTAGGGGGTGGTGAAAGTCATCTCTATGGTACTGAAGGGCCGTTGTTTTATTTGAGGAATGGCTTTAACAATTTCAACTTCTGTTTTGTACTTGCTCTACTGTTCTTAGCGATACTACCCGTTGCTAAGAAGAAGTATGCTCCTGAGTTGCTCGTTGTTGTTTCACCTGTCTATCTCTGGATTGCCTTTATGTCCTTACAGCCACACAAAGAAGAAAGGTTAATCCTCTTTGAGTTTTCTTTTTGTCACAACAATATATAGATATATTATATGTCTGCTTGAATATTACGCCGAAACTCCTGATTTTCTGAGCTCAACCCAAAGAGATTTTTATAATGGCTTGTCCATGAATGCTATGTTTAGTAAAAGTGAAGCCATAATTGTCTTCTTCAGATATCTTACTGAAAATTGACCCATCAGGAATTTGTATGTCTGTCCTGGTTGTCTGGGATCCCCCTATTGCAGTTTGAATTTCGGGCACAGTTCTTGATATCTGATGTATTAGCCTTTTTTTAAAACCCTAAATGATAATTGCCCGGAAGATGCTGGTGTCATTGCTAAAGCAGATTGGATAAGGCTCATGATAAGGTCCTTGATCAAAATCATTTTTGTAGCCAAGAAACATGATGCTATTAATCTGACATAGCAACTCGATTTTTACTGCCTGTGCAGATTTCTATACCCAATTTATCCACTTATCTGTGTTGCTGCTTCTGCTGTGATTGAGAGCTTTCCTGATCTGTTCAGGGATAAATACAATCCCAATGGTGCAACCATTCTCGTTACGGTAATTTCTAGGTCCAAAGAGAGACTGGCAGGCTTCAATAACAGTGCCTATAGTTCTCACTTGCTTTGCTTATGCAGGCAGCGAAAATTCTCAGACCTCTAGCTCTTGGTTTGATTCTTTGTGCCTCCCATTCTCGGACATTTTCACTTATTAATGGTTATTCAGCTCCTATTGAGATTTACAAGCATTTGGACTACCATGATGACGCTGGAACAGGTGAGGATTAGCCTAATTTAGTGACAAGTTGAATATCTGCTTGTTGACTTTTTCATCTTCAGAACTTTTAACGTGATGAATGGTGTATGAATCTTGATGCGTGAATTAGTCTTTTTTCAGAGGATGATATGTGTTCTATGATCTCGGCATTAAGATACTTGTCGGATTAAAAAGACCATATAATTTTTTCTTGAAACTTAGTTTTGTAGTAAAGAGTATTTTTATCCAGTAACATTTGTCAATGCATAACCAAAAAGGTGAAACGATTTATCTTTTAAAATCTGATATTTTTGAGCTGAAGATGTGCCTTACGTGCATAGGGTTGAAACTTGAAAGTGAATACGTGATTTAATTGTATGAACCTAGATGGAGTTATTAAGGAATAAAAAGGTGTCCAGGTTGGATATGGGATGTTCATTTGCTATTATCATGTGGATCTCTTATCTGGTCTTCAGATTAACACCCTATAGTATTGAGTATTTATCAAATTTGACTAAAAGAGTTTCCTTAGGACATCAGTATGTGATTTTGCCCCCATTATGCAGCTACACTCTGTTCTTGCTTCTCTATTTATTCTGTTCTTGCTAGATGGTGCATTTCTGGTGCTTTGTTTAGCATATGAGGCTGGATGCAACATCATCTTTTCATGTTCTGAAAGACTCATACGCTATCCATTTCTCCGTGTATATTTTAAACTTCCCCATGTTGATTCAGGTTCGGTCCTCTGCGTTGGTAGTGAGTGGCACCGGTTCCCTTCTTCCTTCTTCATTCCTGATTATGTGGGCCAAGTTCGATGGTTAGATGATGGATTCAGAGGCCTTCTCCCGATTCCGTTCAATTCTAGTTTGGGTGGTACCTCGGCAGCACCTTCTTACTTCAATAATAAGAACAAGGCATCGGAGAAGCAATACGTAAGCAGACTCTCCCATTATGTTTAACCAGAAAGAGCTTCCATTTATTTTTAGTGTGCAGCATATTCAACTATAGGATGACACTCAGCTTCGTTTGGTGATAATGTTATAGCTTAAGGATCCTGAGCAATGCACTTTCCTGATAGAGCTGCAACTTCAACGTCCTTATCCCACCCGAGGAAGTGACTTGTCTACATGGGAGGTACTGGCTCATCCTCACAACCTCATCTCTCTTTCCTTCCTCATGCTGCATGTTTATTAACTTGTGAGTGCTTTGCTACAGATTGTTGCAGCACTTCCATATCTGGACAGGGAACTATCTCCTCCATTGTATCGGTCATTCTTTATTCCAAATCTATGGCAGCAGAAGAATGTATTTGGCCAGTACAGATTACTCAAGAGAATACCCAAGTGATTGCAGATGTACTCCCTGAATTGTCTGTAGCCACGCAACTTTTGACACTCGAGAGTATAAAGTGCGCTAACGTTGACTAGTTTAGTTTTTGTAGTTTGATACTGCCTACACGTACGAGGATAGCCAGTTGAATTTAGTGATTGGATCAAATCTTCCATTAATTTGGAAGTCAGATTTTGTACTCTTTTTTGTGTTGATGTAGATTACACGGATGGATGTTCAAATTTTTATTGGGAAGCAAACAGTGGAAGGCTCTTCTTGGCATCATTGGGACTTTATCATTTTTTAATCGCCTGTTGCATTGGTAAAGTTGAAAATCCGAAGGCTTTACAATAGTGTTATATCATTATCTTTTTCTGGGAAGTTGAAATTATAGAAGGTAGACTCTCTCTACAAAACAAACAAGATGAAATAGTTTGGAACTGGCCTTCTAATTTTGGGTTTGTATAAGTAGACGCATGTATGCCAATCAATTTGAGTGTATTTACGTGAATTGTCATGAAGGACGTGTATGTTTGTGTTTAATGTTATACAAATTTAAGTGTCTATTTGTACTTATTGAAAGTTGAAGGGTGTAAATGACAGTTAAAAGATAAAGCTAACACACACATTTATGTGCGTATTACAGAACCAAATTAATACTTGATAAGTCAAGACATTTTTTGAAGATAGTTGAAGTCTTTCTGCAAGCAAAATAGAAGAATAAAAAAAACATTACCTCCGAATGATTTCTTAAATGCGAAAAGGACTCATATACCCCTCAATTTTGTCATTTGGAGTGGATATACCCCTCGTTACAAAAGTGACTCATATATACTCCTACTTTTACAAAAAGGCTTCATATATTCCTACCATTACGAAAAGATTCACATTTACCTCTACTCAAATATACCCTTATCAAATGGAACTGATAAAAAAAAGTATTTTAAATTTATTATTTTGATTTATAATTTTTTTAAAAAATATGAAGGGTATATA
>JAPFFP010000099.1:12432887-12449432 GCA_026153255.1 Solanum medicagineum
ACCAAAAATAACGCTCAACCATATTTCCCTACAAATCATTTTGTTATAAATACTGTATTTCGTTGTATTATAAAATGCAGTCACACATCAGAGAAGGAGAATAAATAAAGATAGAAAAACATAAACATACACACAACACAAAAGCAAAAAAATCAAATATAAAAATGGCAAAAGCTGTTAATGTTCTCCTCTCTGCCCTTTGCGTTTTGGCCGTTGCCAATTTCGCCGTCGCCGACTCTGAAGTATTCGATGTCGAAGGCAAAGTCTTTTGTGACACATGCCGTCTTGGATTCGTCACCTCCCTTAGTGAAAACGTTGAAGGTATCATCATTTTATCCGTATAGTAATAGAGTCTTGGAGTAGCAGTTAAAATTTGATATTATAAGTTGACACATAAGTATCATTGACCTAAAATAATATATCATTCTTTCTTGAATTCTGTGCATAATGAACCATTAGTTAACTATGATATGTGTTTTCTCAAATGAATTTGAGAGTCTCGACGTAACAGTAAGAATTATCATCGTGATGTGTAATTTTTGTAGAAATACAAGATAAGGTAGCGTATGATAGATCTAGAATGGTCTATCGTCCTTCTTGAATAAGGTAGCGTATGATAAATCACAATATTAAGTCGTTACACAATTTTTATAGAAATACAAAATTCGATAGCCCTTCCCTGAGGATGGCCTCTACGTAAGGATTTTATTGGCCCCAATTTTTTTATGAAAATTCAAGATGCCCACCATTGAATGATACGAAAGCTATTTTCACGTGCATAATAGCCTTCTCTCCGCTCTTACCTTAGGAATCGTTTGATCCCATGTTTGGTTAGAGGTATTAGAGAATACTAACGATGTTTTAACGTTTGACATGTGTGTATATTATAGGCGCGACAGTGAGGTTGACATGCAAGAACATGGAGACTCAGAGCGAGACCTTCAAAACCGAAGGCAAAACAGACAAAGATGGCAAATACAAATTGACAGTTGAAGGTGATCATGAAAATGACATTTGTGAGGTTACATTGGAAAACAGCCCAAGAACTGACTGCAGTGAAATTGTTCCTGATATGGTTAACAACAGAGTTGTTTGCAGCAAAAATGTTGGAATGCACAATGCTGTCCGTTTTGTTAACCCACTTTTCTTCCAAAAAGACAAACCTGTCGAAGGTTGCAAAGAACTTATTGAGAAGATGGAGCTTGTTGATCTCTTGATTCTTGAAAATGACCAACCAAAAAATTAAGAGACAGTAATATATAGCTTTTGCATTTTTATTTCATAAATTTGTTCATTTCGCAATTTATAAAAGGAACAAGAATAATAAACTTTATATTGATTTCTCCTGAATGTGTAACTCAAACATGGAATAACAAAATGCATGATTGTTGAATGAGAAGATCAATAATAGTTTCTTAGAGATTTTTGCTGTTTGATCGTAATTTTGTATTTCTATTTTTCTTTTCGATATACTTTCCATTTTGTATATTCATTTGATATTCGTATTTGTTTTTCCTTAAAAACATCACGGAACCATTCGTAACAAGTGTGCTAAGAGTTCCATGAAGTTTTTAGGGAAAAACACGGCTAGAGGACTAACACCTAAAAATCCATGAGCTTATACTTATGAAAATTTGAGAAAATCGCTTAATTCCTATTCCATTGGTTATAAAGTGCTTCTAAACGCCGCCGAACCTACCGTAACTCTTAGCACACTAGCTACAAACGATTTCATGATTTTCAGGGAAAAACATCCTTGGAGCCCCGACCCCTGAAAAATTTATGGGCTAACAACCACAAAAAATTGAGAGAATCGCCTAAAATATGTTCTATCACCTATACAGTGCTCCTAAACGCACTAAAATACATGTCGGTCCTACTGGAACTCTTAGCGCATTCATTACGGACAATTCCATGAGGTTTTCAAGGAAAAACACGTCTGGAGCCTCGACGCTTGAAAAATTCGTGAGCTAACATCTATGAAAAACTAAGAAAATTGCCTAATTCTTGTTCCGTTGCACATAAAGTGCTCCTAAACACACTAAAATGCACGTCAGGCCTATTATAACTCGTAGAGCACTCATTATGGATGGTTCTGTGACGTTTTCAGGGGAAACACACCCATAGACCCGACACTTGAAAAATATGTGGGCTAAGCGCTAACACCCACAAAAAAGTAAGAAAATCATCTAATTCTTGTTCTGCCGTCAATAAAGTGCTCTAAATGCACTAAAACGCATGTCAGACCTACTAAAACTCTTATTGCACTCGCTGTGGATGGTTCCATAAAGTTTTCTAGGAAAACGCACTTGGACCCCTTGCACCTGAAAAATCTGTGGGCTAACACCCACGAATAACTGAAAAAGCCGCTTAATTCCTTTTCCGTCGCTCATAAAGTGCTCTTAAATGCACTAAAACGCACGTCGGCCTGCTAGAACACTTAGCGCACTCGTTACGGACGATTCTGTGAAATTTTCAGAGATAAACGCGCTTGGAGCCCTAACACTTGGAAATTTTGTGGTAAGAAAATCGCTAAATTCCTGTTTCGTCGCCCATAAAGTGCTCTTAAATGCATTAAATTGCACATCGGGCCTGCTGAAATTCGTATCGCACTTGTTATGGATAATTCTGTAAAGTGTTTAGGAAAATGCTCCCAGAGCCCCTACACATGAAAAATTCATAGGCGTTAATTGAGAAAAATTTGAGAAAATCACCTTATTCTTGCTCCATCACTAGAAAAGTGCATCTAAACACACTAAACGCATAACTTTTAGCGCTCGTTACGAACAATTCTGAGAAATTTTCACAGAGAAACACACCCCGAGCCCTAGCACCTGAAAAATCCATTGGCTAATAAATACCAACAAAAAATTTAAAAATCCCCTCATTCCTATTCAGTCACCAAAATAGGGTAATAGAAACTGAATTCTACAAAAAAAAGAAAAAATTACTTTTACTATTACTGATAATAAAAAATAAAAAAATAAGATGCATGGTTTACCTCTTGATATTGGCACCACTCCCCCACAATTAGTAAAAACTATAAAAAGACACCCCCTAAAGATTCTCAATCGAGCCCTTTTCACCACATATATATTTTAGTGTTTAGTGTGAGAAAAAGTTGTCAAATTCTCACAAAACTATTCTCCACTTGCTCCCCTTTTCACCCTTTCTCTCTCTAGAAATTAGCGAAGAACCCCAAAAGCTTTCAATTCAATGGCTAACAGCAATCTTCCTCGAAGAATTATCAAGGTTTATTCTTCCTTCATGTTGATATTCATCTTTTTCGCTCGATCCATATCGATTTCATACATAAACTTCGTTTTTTTTCAATCAATTGATGGTTTTGATCACTTCATTCGGTAGGTTTTATGATCTATTGATAGTTGTTTTAACATCAGTTTAGCTGATAATTTTTTCATGCTCTTTCAGGAAACTCAACGTCTTCTCAGCGAACCTGGTAAATTTTCTCGATTTTTTGTTCTAAATTGTTCTTTTCCTTTAGCCTGTGTGCAATTTTGGTCTGCGTTTCTGAGTTTTGAATGCTCTGTGATATGATTTGTATTGTTGATTTCAGTATGTATGAGTTTTAATTTAATTATTATTGAAGTTAACAGTAAGTTTGTGTGTTGATGTATGTTAGTTGTGCTGGTAGTAAAGGTTTAGGAGGATCTAATGCTGATTTAACTTTGATGCAGCGCCTGGGATAAGTGCATCTCCATCAGAAGACAATATGCGGTACTTTAATGTCATGATTCTTGGTCCAACACAGTCTCCTTATGAAGGTAATGAATGAGCTCAATTATAAGATTTGAGTAAGCAGGTAAATGTGCTTGCAGTGTTTACTTGTTTTTTGTTGATCATCATATTGTGTGGTGCAAATTGATTTCTTTGTGTTGAACTGGTCACTTAGCTGGTGTATTTGTATTCTATTGGCTAAAGTTTGTTCTTTTTTTGCTATGTTTTTTGTTCTAGCATTTTGCTTGTGCATTAATTGGCCCAAACTAATTGACTTCCCCTCTAATTTCTTCTGTCTCATCCTTAATATAGTCTTGGGCACTTATCTGACTTTTCAATAGCTTCATACTATATGGACAAAACCTGATAACCGGCTAATTGTACCCTGGAAAATTAATCCTGCAGAATATGAAGTTAACCTGACTAGTTGATTACACTACCGATGGTGATATCTAGTCCTGCATTTGGAAGTAGTTACATATTCTAATAATCTAACATTTGCAACTCCCAGTAATTGAGCATCACTATATGCATGTTTATTATGAATGTTTTAGTGTTGTTTGGATCCTCAGGAGCATAGCAGAAAGCTGTCTGTTCGTATTTTAAAATGTTGAGTGTTAACATCTAGTAGAAACTGTTGATAATAGCTAGCATTCAGCTGCAAGACAGCTATCAAACCCCTTCTAATGCATTTGTGATAATGCATATGTGCAGCATTCTTCTCTTGTAGCTCTTCTAGTTTTCCTTCTTTGTATTGGATACTGATTTATATGATGCTGCTAGAGGTGTGTTTTGAATAATTCATGTTCTGACTGCAGCACACTTTCCCCCCTTGGTTTCATCTTTTACCTAATCTGCTTACTTTCTTTGTCTAGGGGGTGTCTTCAAGCTCGAACTATTTTTGCCTGAAGAGTACCCAATGGCTGCTCCTAAGGTATGTACACACATTAAGGATTGACAATTTTTTGGCAATGGATGTTTGACAAATTTTCAGTTGATATTATGGATTTTTGGATCTTTGAAATGGTGTCTCAAAGCATTGGGATGGATAAAAATTTATTTGTTTTTGACTGATATTTTCTGGAAGCAAATATCAGGCTATGGATTAAATTGTCTTGTAATCGACACAGCTATTGCAATTGTTGTTTTTCCCTGTTTCGATCTCCCTTTGCTAGCTATATTTGGCTCTCTCTCTTTTCGTTGTATTGCCATCTCTCTCCTAGTGTAATGTTTGTATCTCAATTTGAATATGCCTTTTTGATATGAGTTGTAATTTGATGTCTCTGTGTCTAGCAATATGTTGCGATCTTTGAAATTGCTCAGTATATTCTGGATTTGAAACTTCTCAGCTGTTAAAGCTTTGCTGCTTTCTTTTATTTACCCTGTTAATAGCTGTTATTTACTGCTGCCTAAGTGACCATGTTAGTTGAAGTGTTTATGCAGTTTGTACTTTTTTCTTGTCTAGCGAAAGAAGGTAAAAACTTATGCAGTTTGTATTGTAATTTGGTCATGATATTTGTTAATAGATGCTCAAGTTTCATGTGAGATGCATCGAACAAAGAAGCTAACTAAGAGACAAGCTTATCAATCCAGGATCATATTTCACAACTTTGTACATGTTGAGGTTGCTTTTCTAGGAGTACTGATTAGGTGACTGTTTTCCCCTCATTCTGCTTCCATTTATATGCAGTGTGAGGTTGTGAAGATTGTACGTTTGGGTACTTGGATATTGATTTTACTGGAACTATGAGGCAAGATACATTTAAGTGCTTGAACTAATAAAGTACTAATGATCATAATTATCAAAATTTTGTGATGTTTAAAGTCTGTTTATATGTGGTCATGACAATGCACAAATACTATTGGAACATCATCTGGGAATTTGATTTGAGCTCTTGGAAGAAGTCTCTCTCTCCCTCGCTCTCTCAACCTAGCCAAAGGGCACATCCAGTGGGAAAGACTCTCATTCTTGTTTGGAGCAGGAGAGACTATTTTAGAATGGCAAGATCTTTCTGTTTGTAGAAGCTTAGGCTTAAGAGTTTTATCGGTAAGTAATAAGATGGGACTTCTATTCATCGTCTCCTAACCTCCCACTTTTATAACATCGCTTGCTTCTCGTGAGAAGAGCTCTTTGATGAAGGAGTAGAAGCGCAGTTTCCCTTTGATCAACCTGCTTGGCATATTAGTCAAAAGTGACCTAAAGCAATAAAGGTTCCAGTAATTATTTTTACTGTGCTATTAATGTGTTGCCAGTCCTATTATTTTCATGTCATCAACATTTAAAGCCAAATATAAAGTTCTTTTTTGTAAGGTTAGATATTTAAACCCAAATACATAACTGAAATCTGTTTGTATTATTGACTATTTTGATTCAGGACTCTGTTTAGATTTTTCTTCCGGAAATTGAGTTGATTTCCATCATGATATCAGCTGCTGAAGGAAATTAGCTGGTTGCGATAGTGATAGAAAAATTGTAGCTTGTGTTCTTATGGACTATTATTTTTGTTGCTGAACTGCTTTTCATGGTTAACATCTTTTAATTATCTGCCTTTGTCTGATCTCAAATTTGAATCTCACTTTCATGGTTAAACTTTAGTCAGATTGCTTTTGGCCACAGTTATTTGTACCTGTGGTTCCAATTGAGCTTATAAGAAAGATCCTTGTTTTTGAGCTTTGCAAACTCTATTCATTTTGCTTACATGCATTGGCAATATCCAGGGTTACTTCTCTTGGGAACTAGGTTGCAGTTATGGTGCAACTTTTGTTCAGTCATTAAACAGAATTGTGATGAGATATATTATTTTGGAGTATATTTTTCAGCCCAAAACAATTTAGAATCTTGGTGTCTGAGGAGGATAGGACTAAGAAAACCTGGGTTGTGAAAAGAACTGTGTGTCAAATTTGGATTCGCTGCTGGAAATCTATGTTGATTATTATGCTTAGTTGGTATTCAGACTTATGGTCCATTGGATAATTGAAGATAAAGGATGTGATGACCTTAGTTTTGGCGTGGACGCAGTACTAAATCTGGAAAGCCTGTTGTAAAATCTTGCAATATCTCTTAGGTGCTTTTCATGGTTGTGTTTTAGATGTAGTAGTGCCTGGTGTTTTGCATGAAGCTTGCTTTTCAAATGATTGTGGACTTATACTTAAACATATGTATCCTTGATCTTAATAGTTGTAGGTGTTTTTTTATGTGTAACATGTTGTAAAATTTTGCTATGCATACAAGTCATTGATCAATTTGCATCTGAACAGGTTCGATTCCTCACCAAAATCTACCACCCAAACATTGACAAGGTTTGTTGGCCTAATCAACTCTTTCATATTTATGCATTGATATAAACCATAAAATACCTTGCTCATGTATGCCTTTTGATTTAAAGCTTGGAAGGATATGTCTTGATATTCTTAAAGACAAATGGAGTCCTGCTCTTCAGATCCGTACTGTACTTTTGAGGTAATAAATAATTTATCATGCTTTGAAATACTTGTTGCCCTCTCTCTGTGTACACCAAAAGATGCAAGAATGATGAATACTACAAAAAATGAGAAGCAGACTAAGCTTTTAAGGTGTTAGAAGTTGAAAAGTTTCCTCCTGTTTCAGCATTCAAGCACTTTTGAGTGCTCCAAATCCAGATGATCCACTCTCTGAAAACATTGCAAAGCACTGGAAGTCAAATGAGGCTGAAGCTGTTGAAACGGGTAAGTTGTAGTCTGTTCATCCGATGTACAGCTGCAAAAGTAGAAAGTTAACATCTTCTGGCTATGTAAATCTGTACACATCTTTGTTCAATCCTTGATTCGACTTTCTTTTTTCTTCAATGATCCAGCTAAGGAGTGGACGCGCCTATATGCTAGTGGTGCATGAAGAGATAGCAACAAAATATTCAAAATAACAAAAATCATGGAATGTAATCTATTGACTGGCCTATCAATATGACACCCGAATAGCTGTTAATGGCTGAACTCTTCCAATTATCTCCCCATAATTGCTTCTCTTCCCTTGAAATTGTATAATTGAATATGACACCCTTTGGTTTTTCTAATGTTCAGGAATGAACTGGTTACAACAAAACTGGATGTGGTAAGAACTTTGTCACTGCAAGTGTAGTTAATGATTCAGATCTGTGGGTTGGAATAGGAAACTAGTGTTGCTGCAGCTCCATAGTCTTGTTTCAGATGATGAATTTGCTATGGAAGATCCATAGTTCACCTTTTTTTGTCCCCCAATTCCCGCCCTATTCTGCATTGTTTTTTAAGGTTCTCATGCTGCTTTTTCTCCTCTTAGGGCAACTGTTTTTTCTGTTCGACCTTTTGTCCTACCATTCCGATCTAATATGGGCACATAAACCCCAAAGCAATGTGAAACGACAATAATTGAATCGAGGAGGCTTTCAAAAGTCGATAGGAAACCATTTTGTTTCTAGTTATATTGTCAAGGATAAGCAGTTTTATGAGGTGTAAGAGTCTGTACCTACCATGAGTAAAGTGGATGCTTTAACTCTAGGTAATTCGTTTGGCCTGGTAAAGCAGCTTTGATTTACACAGAATTATTGGTGCATTATTCATATTGTATGTCCTTTTCAAGTGATTAGTCCCTTTATTTATCCATGAAATGGCAAGAAGCTTGTCATGGACATTTGATGTGCTACAAGTAACTGCAAGGTTATAAGAAACGAATTGAATTTAATACTGTTAACTAATAGGAGTATGATCATCCTGCAGCACTTCCACAGTGTACAGGAATTTGAACTAATACACTTTAGGTGCGACAATTGGGCGGGTTAGATCAAATTTGATCGGGTTATAATGGGTTGAGACAACAAAAGGGTCAAGATTCAACCCAACTCAGATTTGCTTGATTAAAACGGGTTGAGTAAAAATGGGTTGAGTGACGGGTTATAAAGCAGTTAAGACTCAACTCGATTGAATTTTTACTAAGTTTACTTATTTTATTTGTTCTTTTTCAATATTTTAGTACTTAATTAAATTATATTTTTTTTAATTACGGCTATAAAACCTATCAAACTAAAAATAAGTGTTTTGAAAACATTTTAGCGACATCTCTCTCAAGTCAACTCGGGTTGCATATCAACTCAATTTTAAGTGAGTTGAAATGGGTTGAGTTGTTTTGTGCCAGAGCCTCATGCAGTGTCAGAATCCATGGGTGTTACCCACAAAAATCTGTCGAAATTGCCTGTTTTGGCTTCTTTGGCCCATAAAATCCAATCAGGCCTCCGCCAACGTCGTCGGGCCATCCGGGCCTTTTGCTGGGTACGTTGCAGACCCACTTGTGTGATTTTTCGGGAATCTTGTGCCAGAGCCCCATGTAGCGCCGAAATCCGTGGGCTAACACCCACAGAAATCTGTCGAAATCATGTGTTTCGGCTTCCTTGGCCCATAAAATTCTACCAGGCCTTCGCCAAAGCCGCCTGGCCAGATGAGCCTCTTATTGGGCTCGTCGCGGACCCACTCATTTGATTTTTTGGGAATTTTGCCCCGGAGCCCAATGCAGCTCCAGAATCTATGGGCTAACACCTACAGAAAATTGCCGAAATCACCTGTTTCGGCTTCCTTGGCCCATAAATTCCTACTACGCCTCAGCCAACACCCCCGGGCCACCTGCCCCTTTTGTCGGGCTCGTTGGGGACCCATTCATATGATTTTTAGGGAATCTTGCATCAGGGCTCCATGCAGCGCCAGAATCCGCGGGGTTAACACCCACAGAAATCTGCCAAAATCGTCTGTTTTGGCTTCCTTGGCCCATAAATCCAAACAGGCCTCCCCCAATGTCACCGGGCCATCCAGACCATTTACCGGGCTCGTTGCGGACCCCGTTGTTTAATTTTTTGGGAATCTTGTGTTGGAGCCCCATGTAGCGCCAGAATCCGTGCGCTAACAACCATAGAAATTTGCCGAAATCGCCAGTTTTGGCTTCCTTGGCCGATAAAATCTTACTAGGCCTCCGCCAACATCGTCGGGCCACTTGTCAGGATCGTTACGGACGTACTCGTATGATTTTTTGGGTATTTTGCGTCGGAGCCCTATGCAGCGGCAGAATTCGTGGGCTAATAACCACAGAAAATCTACCGAGATCGCTTGTTTCGGCTTTCTTGGCCCATAAAATTCTACCAGGCCTCCACCAACGCCGCCGGGCCACCTGAACTTATTGTTAGGCTCATTGCGTACCCAGTCGTATGATTTTTGGGAAATCTTGTGCCAGAGCCCCATACAGCGCCAGAATTTGGGCTAACACCTACAAAACACTGCCAAAATCGCATGTTTCGGCTTTCTTGGCCCATAAAATCCTACAACGCCTTCGCCAACGCCGTCGGGCCACCTGGGTCTCTTGCGTGGCTCGTTACGGACCCACTCGTGTGATTTTTCGGGGATCTTGCCCTGAGCTCTATACATCACCAGTATTTGTGGGCTAACACCCATAGAAATCTGCCGATATCGCCTGTTTCCGCTTCCTTAGCCCATAAATTCTTACCAGGCCTCCGCCAACGCCGTCGGGCCACCCGGACCACTTGCTGGGCTCGTTACGGAACCACTCGTATGATTTTTTGGGAATCTTGCGTCGGAGCCCCATCCAACACCAGAATCCGTGGGTTAACACCCACAAAAAACTACGAAATCTTTTGTTTCGTCTTTCTTGGCTCATAAAATCCTACCAGGCCTCCACCTAAGCCGCTGGGCCACCTGTGCCTCTTTTCAGGCTCATTTTGGACCCACTCGTATAATTTCTCAGGAATCTTGCAACGGAGCCTAATGCAGCTCCAGAATCCGTGGGTAACACCCACAGAAATCTTTCGAAATTGCCTATTTCGGCTTCCTTGGCCACAAAATCCTACCAGGCCTCCGCCAACACTGCCGGGCCACCTGGGCCTCTTTCCGGTCTCATTGTAGACCCACCCGTATAATTTTTCCAAAATCTTACACTAAGGCCCACGCATCCCAGAATCCATGAGCTAACACCTATGGAAAACTGTCGAAATCGCATGTTTCTTGTTCCTTCGCCGATAAAATCCTACCAGGCCACCTCTAACGCCGCTGGTCCACCTGGGCCTCTTGTTGGGCTCGTTGCGAAACCACTTGTACGATTTTTCAGAAATCTTGCGCCGGAGCCCCATGCAGCCCAAAATTCGTGGGCTAACACCTACGAAAAACTGCCCAAATCGCCTGTTTCCTGTTCCTTGGCCCATAAAATCCTACCAGGTCTCCACCAACGCCGCCGGGCCACCTAGACCTCTTGCTGAGCTCGTTTTGGACCCACCCGTATGATTTTTCGAGAATCTTGCACCGTATCCCCATGCAGTCCTAGAATCCGTGGGCTAACACCCACGAAAAACTATCGAAATTGCCCATTTCTTTTCCTTGGCCTATAAAATCCTTCCAGGACTCCGCCACCGACGGCGAGCCACAATGGCCTTTTTCCCAGCTCGTTACGGACCCTCCTGTATGATTTTTTGGGAATCTTGCGCCGGAGCCCCATGCAGCCCCATAATTTGTGGGCTAACATCCAAAAAAACTGCTGAAATCGCCTGTTTCCTGTTCCTTCGCCCATAAAATCATACCAGGCCTCCGCCAATGCCGCCAGGCCATTTGGGCCTCTTGTCGAGCTTGTTACGGACCTACTCGTATAATTTTTGGGGAATCTTGCACCGAAGACCCAGAATCCGTGGGCTAACACCCATGAAAAACTGCTGAAATCGCATGTTTCCTGTTCTTTGGCCCATAAAATCCTACCAAACCTCCGCCAACGCCGTCGAGCCACCTGGGCATCTTTCCGGGCTCATTATGGACCCACACTTATGATTTCTCGAGAGTCTTGCGCTTGAGCCCAATGCAACCCCAGAATCGAAATAACTTGTTTCCTGTTCCTTACCCAAAAGATCTTGCACACCTCCGTCAATAATGTTGGGCCACCTGGGCGTATTAGCGAGCTCGTTGCGGACCCATCCGTATGATTTTTCGGGATCTTGCGTCGGAGCCCTTTGCAACCCCAGAATCAGTGGAATAACGCCTACGAAAAACTATCGAAATCACTTGTTTCCTGTTCCTTGGCCCAAAAAATCCTTCCGGGCCTCCGCAAACGCTGCCGGACCACCTGGGTGTCTTGCCGGGCTTGTTGCGGACCCACCCATATGATTTTTCGATAATCTTGCGCTGGAGCCCCACGCAGCCCTAGAATCTGTGGGCTAACACCCACGGAAAACTGCCGAAATTGCCTGTTTTCTGTTTCTTGGCCAATAAAATCCTACTAGGCCTACGCCAACGCCGCGGGGCCACCTGAGCCTCCTATCGTGCTCGTTGCAGACCCACCCGCATAATTTATCGTGAATCTTGCGCCGGAGCCCAATGAAGCCCCAAAATCCGTGGGCTAACACCCATAGAAAGCTTCTAAAATCGCCTGTTTAGGCCTGTCGCCAGGCCACATGAGCCTCTTTCCAGGTTCGTTGTGGACCCACATGTATGATTTTTCGAGAATCTTGCGTCGGAGCCCCATGTAGCCCCAGAATCTGTGGGCTAACACCCATTGAAAACTGCCGAAATTGCTTATTTCTTCTTCCTTGGCACATAAAATTCTACCGAGTCTCCGCCAACACCGTCGGGCCACCTGGACCTCTGCCAACGCCGCCCGTATATTTTTTTGAAATCTAGTACTGGAACTCCATGCATGCCCAGAATCTGTGGGCGAACACCCATAGAAAGCTGCTGAAATCGCCTGTTTCCTGTACCTTGACCCATAAAATTCTACGTGGCCTCCCCCAACGCCGCCGGGCCACATGGGCCTCTTTTCGGGTTCGTTTCGAACCCACCTATATTAACTTTTGGGAATCTTGCGTCGGAGCCCCATGTAGCCCCAAAATCCATAGGCTAACACCCACTGAAAACTGCCGAAATCGCTTGTTTCCTGTTCCTTGTCCCATAAAATCCTACCAGGCCACCGCCAACGCCTTCGGGCCACCTTGGCCTCTTGCCGGGCTCGTTGCTGATCGACCCATATGATGTTTCAGGAATCTTACTTCGGAGCCCCTACAACCCCAGAATCCGTAAGCTAAAGCCCACTGAAAACTATCGAAATCGTTTGTTTCCTGTTCCTTGGCCCATAAAATCCTACCAGGCCTCCCCAACGCCGCCGGGACACCTAGGCCTCTTAACGGGCTCGTTGTGGACCCACCCGTATGATTTTTCGGGAATCATGTGCCGGAGCCCCAAGCAGCCCCAGAATCCGTGGGCTAACACCCATGAAAAACTACCGAAATCGCCAGTTTCCTGTTCCTTGGCCCATAAAATCCTACCAGGCCTCCGCCAACGCTGTCGGACCACCTGGGCTCTTGCTGGGTTCGTTGCAGACCCACCCATATGATTTTTTTGAAATCTTGCGCCGGAACCCCTTGCAGCCTCAGAATCTGTGGGCTTACACCTACGGAAAACTGCTGAAATCACTTGTTTGTTGTTCCTTGTCCCATAAAATCCTACCAAGCCTCCGTCAACGCCTCCAGGACACCTGAGCCTCTTGCCGGACTTGTGCTGGAGGCCCATGCAGCCCCAGAATCTTTGGGTGTTGTTGTTGAAATCTCTTGTTTCCTATTCTTCGGCCCATAAAATTCTACCAGGCCTCCGCCAACGTCGTCGGGCCACCTGAGCTTGTTGCTGGGCTCATTGCGGACCCACTTGTATGTTTTTCAGCAATCTTGTGTTGGTGCTCCATGCAGCCCAGAATTCGTGGGCTAACACCTACAGAAAGCTGTTGAAATCGCCTGTTTCCTATTCCTTGGCCCATAAGATCCTACCATGCCTCCGCCAACATCGCCGGGCCACCTGGGCCTCTTGTCGGGCTCATTGCGGACCCACCCATATGATTATTCTGGAATCTTGCGTCGGAGGCCTATACAGCCCCAAAATCTGTGGGCTAACACCCACGAAAAACTGTCGAAATCGTCTGTCTCGTGTTCCTTGGCCGAAAAACTGTCGTTGGGCCACCTGGGCCTCTTACTGGGATCGTTGCGGACCCACTCATATGATTTATCAGGATTCTTGCGTCGGAGCCCCACGCAGCCCAGAATCCGTGCGCTAGCACCCATGAAAACTGTTGAAATCGTCTGTTTCCTGTTCCTTGGCCCACAAAATCCTACCAAGCCTCTGCCAACGCCGTCGGGTCACCTGGTCCTCTTGCCGGGCTCGTTGCAAACCCACCGGTATGATTTTTCAGGAATCTTGCGCCAGAGCCCCATGCAGCCTCAAAATCCATGGGCTAACACCCACAGAAAGCTGCTGAAATCGCCAGTTTCCTGTTCCTTGGCCCATAAAATCCTACCAGGCCTCCGACAACGTCGTCGGGCCACCTAAGCCTTTTGTCGGATCGATGCGGACCCACCCATATGATTTTTCGAGAATCTTGCGTTGGTGCCCAATGCAACCGCGGAATTCGTGGGCTAACACCCATAGAAAGCTGCTGAAATCGTCTGTTTCTTGTTCCTTGGCCTATAAAATCCTACCAAGCCTCTGCCAGCACCGCCGGGCTACTTGGGCATCTTGTCGGGCTCGTTGCTGACCCACCCGTATGATCTTTCGGGAATCTTACGCCGGAGCCCAATGCAGCCCCAGAATCAGTGGGCTAAAACCCATGGAAAACTACCAAAATTGTTTGTTTCCTGTTTTTTGGCCTATAAAATCCTACCAGGCCTCCGCCAGTGCCGCGCGGGCCACATGGTCCTCTTGCCAGGCTCGTTGCGAACCCACCATATGATTTTTTGGGAATCTTGCGTCGGAGCCCCATGCAGCCCAGAATTCGTGGACTAATACCCACAGAAAGTTACTGAAATCGCTTGTTTCTTGTTCCTTGGCCCATAAAATCCTACCAGGCCTTTGCCAACGCCGCCGCGCCACATAGTCCTCTTGTCAGGCTCGTTGCGGACCCAACATATGATTTTTCAGGAATCTTGCGTCGGAGCCCCATGCAGCCCTAGAATTCGTAGGCTAACACCCATAGAAAGTTGTTGAAATCGCCTGTTTCCTGTTCCTTGGCCTGTAAAATCCTACCAGGCCTTCGCCAACGCCGCCGGGCCACTTGGTCCTCTTCCGTATGATACTTTGGGAATCTTGCACCGGAGCCCCATGCAGCCCCACCAATCCGTGGGCTAACACCCACTGAAAACTACCGAAATCTCTTGTTTCCTGTTCCTTGGCCCATAAAATCCTACCAGGCCTCCGCCAACGCCGGCGGGCCACCTTGGCCTCTTGCCAGGCTCGTTGCGGACCCACCTTTGATTTTTTTAGAATCTTGCGCCGAAACCCCATGCAACCACAGAATCCGTGGGAATAGGAAATAGGTGATTTTGGTAGTTTTATGTGGGTGTTAGCCCATGGATTATGGCGCTTAGCCCACGGATTCTGGCGCTGCGGGGGATCTGGCGCAACCTTCCCAAAAATATCAATACAAGTGAGTCCACTACGAGCCCGACAATAGGCCTAGATGGCTCGACAGCGGCGGGGGACGCCTGGTAGGATTTCATGGGCCAATGAAATAGGAACTAGGTGATTTCTGTAGTTTTTTGTTGGTGTTAGTCCACGGATTCTGGCGATGCGGGGATCCATCCCAACTTTCTCAAAAAATCATACAAGTGGGTCTTCAACTACCTTTTAGAACTATGCAAAATGTAACCGTTACTCTCATGGATGGCTAGTGCAACGATAACATATTTGGTGGTTTTATTGGTGAGTATATGCATATTTGTAGGTCTAGCGTAGTTCTAAAAACTAATTTGTAAGAGTAAAATTGTCCAAGGGACAATAATGAAGTATGATCTGAAACTCTGTGTAAAAAGCTTTTGGTCCAATTGTATCTTTTACGTACTCCATACGTACACACTCTCTCTCAAGTCATGTCAATCTCTCCTGAGCTACACTTGAATTGGGTGACTTCAATTGTATATAGTAGCTAATTTATTATAGAACTAAATTTTATATTATTTTAAATTTTAATTTACGTAACAAATAAAATTTGAAGAGTCAATCAAATCTTTAATATGATTTTTAGATATTTTAAATTGTGAATTATGATTTATAGTATATTCTTTACGTAATTTTTAATAATATGTTATTCCTTCTATATTAATTTATGTGGCACTGATAGAATTTAAGAGGCGGGCAGATTATTTTATATTGTCTACTTTCTTACTTGTTAATTATTATAATTTACAATACTTTTTATGTCACTTTGTTACTTCTTTTATTTATGTGACACTAATAAAATTTCAAAAGTCAATCAAATTATTTGTAGGTCTTTTAACTATTTTAAATTATTAATCATTGTGATGTAATAGTGCATTGTACATATTTTTTGAATAGTATATATTATTCTTTTTGTCCCAATTTATGTGATATTAATAGAATTTCGAAAAACATTTAAACTGTTTATGTCTTTTAACTTTTAAGTTATTTGTTTTTGCGACTTATAATAATTTTTTATGACATTTCAAATAATGTGTTATTTTCTCTGTCTCAATTTATTTGATACTAATAGAATTTTGAATGCTAACTAAATTTTTTTTGTCTTCTTAATATTTTAAGTTGCTAATATTGTAATTTAACTTTTTATATAATTTTTAAATATATAAAAAATAAAATATTACACCAAATAAATTAAAATGAGAAAATGATGAAAATAGCCTCCGAGAGTATAAATATTGTAAGCAGTTAATTAGTATAATTAAAAGTAAGATAAATAAATCAAAATAGAAAACTTAAATTGAAATAACAAAATTACCCTCGCCCGAACCAACCCCCACCCACCCC
>JAPFFP010000099.1:12457125-12473624 GCA_026153255.1 Solanum medicagineum
GGAAAGAGAGGAGATGGGGATCTTGTGATATAAAAGGAAGAAGCAAAGAATGAATGCGAGCGTTGGGAAGAAAGAGAAAGAGAGAGAAAAATGGAGTTTTTTTATAGAGAGAAGATGAAGAAAGAGAAGTTACAGTATTTATTATTTGGTATTTTTTATTTTATTTTTGGAAAAGAATAATTAAAGAAGGATTTGTTGGGGCTTCGTTAGAAGCATAATATTAATTTCAAGTTAATAATTATATTATTATTTGAAATAAAAAATTATTTGTTCGATCAAATTTATACCCAAGCTCCATCAACATTATATATTTATCAAAAAATATTAAAAATATGCTTAAAATGTGAAATGAAACGATCTCTATTAGGTAATGGTAAGGTCAGCATATATTTTGTCCTTCCCACACCTTACTTATGAAATTTTACTAGATAAATTACTGTTTGTTGTTGTTAATGTAAAAATACATTTTTATAATCCGATGTCTATATTATTATTAAAAGAGTTAAAAATATATTTTTAAAAATAAATATATTATTATTTTTTAAAAAGTATTGTGTTTTCAATAAAAAAAAAGCATTACTTTTAAAGAACTTTTTTCATATGTTTTTCCTTTTTAAATCACTTTAACTAATAAAAAAACAGGAACTTATCTTTTATTTCTTTTTAATCTTATGTATCAATTAAACAAAATAATATATGATATAAATAAGAGCATAGTAAACTCATCATTAAATTTTCATACAATAATAAAAATAATTAGGAGTATAATAAAACAAAAATAATTTTATTTCAATTTTTTTCAATATTTTCTAATAAATATATTATTAGAAGAAAAAAAATGTTCAACAAGAAAATAAATAATAGATTTATTTACAATAATCAAAATATTACATAAAAATATTAAATGCTTTTTTCATATATTTTTAAACATTTGTAGACCCTTTCTTCTTTTTTCTTTCTTTCTATATATATATTTATGGGATGCTGCTTCACGAGACAATCTTGCTGATTTTCCTTCCCCAATTTACTCATCTCCATGACCCCTCTTTTTCTTCCTCAATTATTTACTACTACTCCTTTTTCTTTTGTTTTCTTTCTCTATTTTATATTTTTTAGTTTTACTTTGGAATTTTTCATTTATATTAAAAATTGATTAAATGTATAATTATAAAAATTTTCATTCCACAAGAAAAGTCTCTATTTAAAAATGAAAGAACTTCAATCATTAACATAAATATATTATTCATAAATACTCAAAACTTATAATTAATGTTAAAACAGTCCAACTTCATCACTCTTTCTTCTCATAAGTTCTTTTAAATAAACTAATCCAAATTTATATTTGGTGAGTTTAGTGTAAAGTAAAAGCATTTTCATTTAAAAATTATTCTTTGAGTTCAAACTAACACCCTTACTTTAAGAGCAAATAAAAAAAATCTTAACCATTTTATCATATCATTATGTCCTTAAATTATGTATGAAATATTTACTTCAAATCGTAATAACTTATTATAATTGAATGATCTAGTGAGATAAAATTAAGGAGTGATATAAGATTCATCATATAAGTTCGACATAAAAAAAAAGTAATAAATCTTCTTTTGATTCTGATTTTTCATTTTTAATCATTGTTTTTCTTTTAATTTCATCAAACATAGTTATTTCAACTTTAAAATTTTTAATATTTGACGTTTATTGCTTTTGACTTATAAGCCAAAAGTTATAAGTTAGAATTTCTAACTTATGACTTCTAACTTATTTGGACATTTTGACTTAAAATTAAGTGCTTACCAACATTTTTTTAACTTATGCAAATACTTCAAAAGTGCTTAAAAATTATTTTGGCTTAAAAACACTTAAAATAAGTCAATCTGAACGTCTCTCAGGATTCTCACCCTTCTTAGCTCTCTTATTCAACCAACTCCTCTTATAAAGAAAAAAAAATCAAGTATTTTCAGATCCTTTAAATTAAAGTTCTCTTTCTCCCAATTCTTATACGTAAAATAAATTTCAGTAGTTTTATCCTAACATATTTATATAAGAAATACACTAAATAAAAGTTACAAAACAAAACTTAAAACTAATTTACTACTAACATTTAAGGTTTTTTATCTTAAAATTTAAAATTCATAGATTTTATATTATTCAAAACCCTTCACTAATAAGAAAAATATGTGTATATATATGTGCAAACATATAATTTGCATTATTGGTTTGATAGTAAATCTTACCGTAAGAAATGTTGCAGGCTTTTTCTTCCATGGTCCAACTGTAACTATGTGGGCACAAACATAACATCATGCATGTACTTTTTTTTATCTCTAACTATATACTCCAATTCTTCTGAATTTGTTAGTTTTATGCTATTAAATTATATTATTAAAAAAACGATATTATCAAATCATCTAAAGAAATTTAACAAAAACACTTCATCCTGATATATAACAGATGATATGAGATCTCAGTCAGTCATAACACAATATCATATTGGGCCTCAAATTGCTAACTGTCATCAAAGATCTCAAACCCCTATACTATCAGACGGGAACTCAAACCCCTAACTATCAAATGGGGATTCGAACCCCTGAGGCCTCGAACCCGTTAGTTGTTATTCAGGACCTCGAACCCTTATATCATCTGTTGCTAATTCTTGTATCCATACACTTATACATTCTATGATTGTGCGTTAACGTTGTTGTACCTTCCTGAAGTGATGATTTAAAAAATAAAATTTATGATCTTGAAAATACTATTAATTATGCATTTTATAATAAATAAATATGACTTGATAATATAAAAAATATTTATACGATAACTTAAAATAATTTTAAGTTTTTGGAGGATTGGGCTATCATCGGATGTCTTAGAATCTTGGACGCCTATGATAACGTGTTCACTCTATACATAAGAATAAATGATTACTATGTATATTGAAAAATAGTACTCTAATATTTATTGTGAAAAAAATTACTTACTAATTACAATTATCTTATAAAGTTTACGTCGCTGTGTAAATAATTTTTCCCACTATCTCAATATTAAACATTTAATCATATTAAAAAGTTTTTCACTAAGTTTTTCGTTTTGGTGTTTGCGAGTAGACATTTAAAGTATATAAAATATAACAACTCCATATTGCAATTCGCGTCCTACGTGCATTATGTCGCGTAAGATGTATATGTTTACTTGTTCAATTTTATACGAGTTTAAGTATTTATTTATACACAAATAAAGTTTGAGGACATAAATACAAGTTGAAGTCAAGTTTTAAAGACGCGTTTATGTATTATATCTACTGACTGATCCACCCATTGTCAACCCTGAACTCCACTGTATATATTGTCATATCTATCTCACATTCAATCTGTTATATTACATATGAATATTTTTTTAATTAATTTTCGACGAAATATTTTATTACAAACGTCTTTCATCTAATCAAACATACCTAAGTAATAACATAAAATTAGTAAGTCACATGAACTTTATATAGTCAATGAAACAGTTAACTATGTTATTATTTAATTTTCTTTTTTGTTTTCAACTTGACTTATTATATTCATTCATTGAACAAAAGATAAATCATTAAACAAAACAATTAACCTCAATCTATTGAAATGATATAAATTAATTTTTTAAAGATTACGCATTAATAAAGCCTCTATACTTCATCATATCAAATGGTCCATTTTTTCAAAAAAATATATAATAATATATTTCCACAATAAATGAAAAGAAAAAACAAAAAAACTGAATTTGCTACGTAATTTGGAGACAATGCTTCCGTTAATTTCTGTTTTTAACAGAAACCTAACCAAGACTTTGAGTTTGACTTGGACCCACATGCTTCGTCCGTCTCAAATTATTTATTGTGATTTTTTAAAAAAATTGCTCCCTCCGTCACTTTTGCTGGTCACGATTTTGCTTTTCGAGGTCAGCTGGACTAGACGTCAAAGCAAAATTGAAGTAGCTAAATTTTATATTTAAAATTTGAAATGTAGATGGTTGACTGTACAAACAATACTATAAGATTTAATCATTCTCACATTAATACGATGAAAAAATATATCTTAAAATATTGATCGAAGTTCATATAGTTTGATTTCGATAAGTGAAATAGTGACAAGTAAAAGTGAACGCAGAGAGTATCATTTTGAAAGTTCGCGACAAAATTAATTATTTTTTCTCATTTTATCAAAAAAAGTGTTTAAAAGAAAATTTCAATAAATAATTTGACATTGAAGAAAATTATAGTTTCCTCTTTAATTGGCAGTTATTTATAAGCCTTAACAACGATTTCCTTCTTCAATTATCATTTTTGTAATAACCTTTTTAAAAATTTAGTTTTATTGCTTTTATTCTTTGGTGGTATAGAAAAAAAAAACAATCGAATTACTTATAAGATAATTTATAAAATCGAACGAAAATGCTAATTAAATTAATCATTAATTAATTTTTAATAAAATTGCTCATGAGTCAATTAAGACTACATATCAACTCAATTTTTTAATGATTAAAATACATTGAAATAATAAACAGACGAATTATTAACCTTTCTAAATTTAAAGACAGATTGAATTTGATTTTGCCTTTCTTAACAATAGCAATATCTCTTCACATGACTAACAATAAAGTTGAAGACAAACAAGTAATTACATCTAATATTTTTTAAATGATAATTATTTTTGACCATTTATTATTAAATAAATAAGGAATATTATTTCCGCTACGTATTTCCTCGAGCCTCGACAATTTTTTTCTTAAATGAGATTATATTCCCTTAAGTAGAGTCTTAGAGATGTTTATCTTAAAATAGATATCTTTTTCCCCATTTATTAGAAATTTATTTTTTTTTAAAAAAGTAAACCATTAAGAATAAGTAACTAGGATTTAATAATCGAGGCAATTTAGAAATATATTACTTAACCATATTATATTAGATATTCTTACAGTTTTAAAAGCGACCACATAAATAAAATAACAAAATAATTATTTTAAAAATTAAAATGAAAAAAGATAAAATTCAGTGCGACGAGCTCGAAATGATACGGAAATGTCGACCTCAAATATGTCTAATCAAAGGCTTTTTAATTGGCATTTAGGTATAATCCACATTTAAACAGGGGCAATATAGTAAAAATGATCCGTGAAATTTGACAGTAGTAGCTGGCCATGTTCTGGAGTGCATTTTGCCAGCTGGCCCATTCACGAAATTCTTAGGTGTTTACAGTGGCATCCAGCTAAGCACATAACGTGGAAAAGTGACATCGTTATTGTAATTTTAAAAAAGAAATTCTTATCCAATATCTGATATAACGTTATTTTTAAAATTTCACTAAATATGTCCGATATTTTATTAGAATATGAATTAGCATTGTGTAATGTAAGAATATAAGATACATTTACGTAAAAATAAATCAAATTTAAACTCGTGTTTGATCATAAATTTTCAAATATTTTTGATAAGTCATTAAAAATATTATTGATTTGTATATGAAAAATTATTATCACTACTTTAATTGAAAATAACTTTGGAAAGCAGACTCAAATAAAAATTATATAAAAAAAAGTTATTTATGATGTCTGTGTGTATATATAAATTTTGTACAACAAATCTGGACTAAAATTTAGTCCAAAATTATGTTTTGTAAAATATAAAAGTTTCGAATAATTTTTAAATTTTAAAAATTCTCAAATATTGAAATTTGGCCTAAATACTAATTTTTTTTTGTACTATTTGGAAATTTAAGATGTTTTCAAATATATTTATCAAGTAATGACAAGTTATATGATCAAACACTATTTTTTAAGTTTTTCTCAATATATATTTAAAAATATTTATGACCAAGTAAACGTGTGTCTCTAATATAAATTTTTTTATTAAGAATGATAAATGTTATCTATCTTACTATAACCTTTGTTACTGATTATACTCAACTCATTCATGTGTTTGTATTTATACTGAAATTAAACATTTAAAATTTTATTATCTTTCCAGAATTTTGTTTAAACTTGGACAGCTGAATACTTCATTTTTTGATTGATTTAAAATCAAATTATTGTCCAGAGAAAACCTAGTACTTGGTTCAATACAGGATAAAAATCCAGTTAGGCTAACGATTGGGACAACAGGAAAGTAGCAGAGGTGTGGAATGATGACCTGGCAATCTTGATATCAATCTCTGCCAGGTCATCAATAAATAATTAAATATTTTAAGAACTCGTTTGAGTTAGCTGATATTGTTAGACGAAGGTTTTTTCGAAAACAACTTCTCTATCTAGGTCTGTGTACATTCTACTCTTCCAAACTTCACTTGTGTGATTCCACTGGATATGTTATTGTTATTTGAATTAGCTTATTAAAAATAATAGATAAATATTATCAAGTACTAGTTGAAATTGATTTTATGATGATATAATACATGAAGAAATACTAAAAAGTAAGCACATTAATTTATGACGCTCATCTAGATGCCTCATGTTGTCACGTGACTATTCAATACTGATGTTACAAGTAAATTTTAAAGGTGTCTAAATAATTATTTAATAAGTTGAAGTCTCCAATTGACACAATAAAACAACGAGTTAAAATACCTAGATGTGTATGAACGAATTTAGTGTATTTAATTATAAGTTAAAGACAAATTTAAAATATTTATCTATACATTATGTCCTTTATAAATAAATAATTATGTGTCTGAATTAAAGTATTGAAACTTATAATGATTGGTTAATGTGGATAGTTGGAAGATGCTTATAAGAACTATTTTCATTCAAATATAATGGCCAAAATGTCTTAAAAGTATAAATTTTTAAAGCTAATCTTACATTAGGTAAAAAAGATTTTTAGAGCTTATATGATGCGAATTCAAAATAGTTAAGTTTTTAGACGAATAAATTAAGTATTTTTTAACACGTGACGTGAAAGTAAAAGAAAAGGTGATCACATAGTGAAGAATGGGTGATTTGGCAACAAGGTGGCCATGTGTTCCCCATACTTCTTTTTGTCCACATGGGCCTGAGGTGGCTTACAGCTGGACTTTTGCCAATGTGGGTGCATACAGCGGGCCCACTAACGTCGATGAAATAAAAATAATAATTTTTAAATTGTATTTATATTGTTATTGTAGTACTGTTTTAATAAATATTAAAAATAATATAATAATTTTGAGGTAAAATATTCTAATATATAAGAAAAGAATATTCTTTTTCAAAATTTCAACCCCTCCGCCCCCAAGTCGTGGATTTTCCCAATTTTTCACGAGAAACAATACTAATGAAGAAGAAAGACTTTTTAGTTATATTATTAATACTTTGCTATGCTTAAATCAGATCAACGATAAATTACGGAACGTAAAATAAATTTTATCCCAACTTATATTATACTTCTTTTGTCGTATTTTAGTTGTTATAATTTTTGCTTTTATAGTCAAAGTATATATAGTTTGACTAAAATTTTAAAATGTACTATTTTCATCATATCAATATGAAAAAAGTTGTAGTAAATGATATTTTCCTTATAGTTTTTGAATATGCAAGTTTTTATGTTAAAATATCAAATTAATTTTCGTCAAATTGACTTTCAAAAAACGTAACATGGCAATTAAAATGAGACAAAAAGAGTATACATCTAACACATGTTTGACTTTAAGTCATGAAATTTTAGAAGTATTATTGTAAGTGATATAACATTCTTGCTCAAATTTTATTTTCGAGTTTATATGATTATATCAATAAATGAACTTTTAAATTATTCTTTTTTTTTCCAATTTTTACTTTATTAGTGAAGATGAAGTAGTTACTTAACCCTAAATTAATCAATCGTCTTTGTTCTGCATAGGGAAATTAATGTGCATGCTTAGCCTAATTAAGTCAAATAGTGACTTAAGTTACAAGTAATTAAGATATTGTTGTCGTTTAATTGCAATTAGTATATCCTTTTTTGGCTTAATTTTTGGTATTCACCAGAGTGAATGACTCTTGGTTAATTGAATAACGACATTTTGGATGATATTTTTTTCAAACAATAATTGTTTTGTGTTCCCTAATTTAGGGGGCCGTCATGCAAAGGGACAGAGTTAATTATGATATGACAAAAAATGAAAATTTTAAATTGCATTTTTTTTATTTATGTAATGTAATTTAACTGATTAGAAAGTTTAAGAAATATGAGAAGATTTGACTGCAAAGAAATGTGAACGTGAGAGCACTTGACCAACCCCACATTAGTATGATATTGTCTGCTATGGGTCAATCCCTCACGAATTTATTTTTGGGCATCTTCCTAAAGGCTTCATACTAATGGATTGGTTTAAACCTATTTAAATAGGTTCATTTTTTCCTCTTCCACCGATGTAAGAGGAGTTTGCATACCCAACAGAAGGGCACGTAACCACAAAGAAGGCGAGTCGGGTTTGTCCAAGGTCAACTCTCCTAAGCGATCGCGAGGAGAGTGACCGTGATCACGATGAGTTATTTTATTAAGTACTTTATTTATTTATTGATTTTGTATAGTGATGCAAGATAGCATGCCTAACTTACTAATTTAAAATTCTATTCAGGGTGATGATTTAATTTTGCATATTCTATTTATTTCAAAGTTAAAAACGAAGTCAAGAATCATAAATAATGTGTTTGAGTTAGGAAGAGAGCTAAGTTTAACCAAATGTGTATAAAATAATTATTGTATTATTGTTCAAAAAGAGTCTACTCAATGTGGAAAATATTAATTATCTTGCGCTAATTATGTGAATTAATTAAGGCATCGTTTTGTTCATTGTTTGCTTGTGATTTACATTTGGCATCATACATAATATTCATGTTTATATTTTTTTTATTTAAAAAAATGAATAAATTCCTAACTTGATGGGGACTAAATTAAGCTATGATATGACGAATCTTTATAACTTAATAATGTGGATAATTAATATGAAATGGAGAAAATATTTTTTTAAAAATGAGTATTCGTTTCATTAATGCCCGCTTCATTGGTACGACTAAATAATTACTCGAAATAAATTTTCACCTTTTGTCAATTAATTTGAATTTCAAACTTATTTGGATGATTGTTACTTGTTACTTGTATTATTATTTGAAGTATATAAATTTTGTTTTTGATGGTAACAGCCGTCCAAATAAAGTTGAAATCGAATCCAATATTCAAAGTCATTTATTTAAAATTCGTGAGCTTTATTTATATATATATATATGTTTGTATGCGTGATTTAACTAATTATTTTTTATGTTAAATTGAATTAAAAATAAAATCACTATTGAATAAATAATATTTGATGAAGAGAGATTATATCAGAAGACATAAATGAGAATAATATAATCAAAATCCTGCCTAAATAATATTTTTTTTAACACGATAAATAATTTGAGGCAAAAAAATAATTAATTTGGGTCGATCATATTATTACCAATTATATAGATATGTTTTGCCCTTATTTTTAAACAAGTAATGATGATCCTAATTGGAGTTTAATAATTAGTCTTCCTTAATGACCATTCTTTAGCATTAGGCCACATGTAATCGACTAATCGTCGTGTTTAGCCTCGACTGATGATTCATCTAATTTAAACACATATATCCCTCTTATCGTAGTAGGTAAGGGAGATATTCTAAGAATTAAATTAATTATACATCAGTGTTGTTGTATAGTTTGTTATGTATTTGGAAAAAGTGGGATTCTCTTCACACATTCATTTAATTAAGTATATATTTCCATCAATTCATATAAATCAAAATTCATGTATTTATTCAGTAACATACATGTTTCTTTCGAATAATTCAGTCTGATTTTTGCTCTATAAATAACAATGGTTTCGCTATATAAATAATATCTTCTTTTAAAAAAATTATTTCCATTAATCTCAGATGGAGCCAAAGATTGACTATTTTTTGGCCTTGGAGTATGATGGAATAAAGCAAAATGACTCTTTAAACTATCTGCGTTTTTTTCATTTGTGAAGTAGCAGTTAGTCAATGCAACTTTCGACGCTCCTCATGGTCATATGGAAACAGCCGCTTTATATTTTTAAACATAGGGGTTAGACTGCGTACATCCGACCCCCCTCACCTTGCAATGAGCGGGAGTCTTTTGAGGCACTGGGGTATGTTGTTGTTTGTCTTTTAAAAAAATTATTCTCCCGCCTCAAGTCTTCTTTATTTTTGTTTTCAAATTATTACAATATTTATTACAGACATTTCAACAAACGACTTGTATTATTTGGAAAAAAAAATCCCTTATAAGTTATGTTCCATGAAACAAAGGACAAAAAGCAGCATAAAGTATTGACGTGAACTAAACAAAAGGTATCAAGTAATGTCATTTTTGTTACCTAAAGGTGATATATAAAGGCTGAATTTTACAGCCTGAAAAATAAAGATTGGATGATTTTACAGCCTGTGAATCATATAATATATACATAGATGATTCTTAAATTCGCTGATAAATATCATTTAGACGTTTTGATTATATTGAGCACGTGATAAAGCGTCTCTATTAGTTGTTTCGATTAATATTTTGAGAAAGCTTTTACATGTGTCATGATAGAGTATGTGTTTCTATTAGTTGTTTCGACTCAACATTATGAAAAACTTATGAGTGTGTTTTCAACCATCCTTTACGTGTAGATAAGTTAATCACTTAAAATATGTTATCTTTGATCTTTAATTAATTATATGTGGCCTCAATAAGTGGTAATATGTTTTAATTAATGCTGAGTACATATATTTTATATGATTAACTTATCTATGCAATAAGTACAACATACACAAAAACTTTCTTCTATGAGTCGTCGATAGTGTACTAGTAAGACTATTTTATCATGGAGATATGTTCAAGTGCTCAATTAAAATAACTCATGAATATCTAACTAAAATTTATCACTAGCAAATTTAAAAGCACGCAATCTATATATTAAACCTAATTTCAATTATGAATCCTTGTAATGAAAGGATCCAAATAAATATGATGAATGAACATATATAGGCAAAATTAACTAATTTGAAAATTCCAAAACAGACTATTAATGGTTGTTAAAATCCTTAATCAGCTTTCTTGAAGTCTTAATCATCACTAGCCAAACAATGAAACCTAGCAACAGCTTGGCACATCAAATTATAAGTTGATAATAATTTAAGCTTGAAAAAAAAAAATCAATATAATAGAAAAACAAATTCCAACCGAGATAGAAATATTAAGTGATTTTTTCATATTTGTCTAGATTTTGATGGACAAAATTCCTCGATACTTGTTGGTGGTGAAAAATGACACATAACTCTTGAAATTAGTCAAAATTCTCAAACAGACTAGAACACCATAATTATGTTCAAATTGACCCAAGTACTACAGTTATAATGTGTATACACACACTCTATATAAGAACAAAAAAGAGGAATTACAAAAAGAGGAATTAGGGGAGTAGGAGTAACACTTTTTTTTTAATGACAAGGGAAATCTGCAGTCGCTATCCTTTGGGTGCACATAGAGTAAATTTTCGCTCTTATACAATAGCTCGTAAATTACACAGAAGAGGTAACTTGCACCAGACAAGCTCGGTGCGATGAGCTCGACTCAAAAGACAAACGTCGTGCTTTCTCTCAAAAAATTCTGAACTTAACACCTAGCTTTTTTGCCACTAGACAATAAATAAAATAAAATAAACATATTTGAAGGTTACCAAAAGTTTGATATGACAAAGTGTACCTATATATGTAGACATAATTTTAAATCACCTAGTTAAGTTCCCCCATAAAACTATTGGTTCATGAATCATGAATATTAAATTCCTTAATCAGCTTTATTTGAATCCTTAATCATTCTTTGCCCACAGATTGGAACCTAGCTAGCTACCAAATCCTCCCTAATCAATAGGTTCATTAACTATTAATCTATGAAAAATAAAAGAATAGGAAAAAGGTACCATACATAGAGAGGAAAAAAGGTGCTCCCTTTAGTGATGTATTCAATGTTTTTTATTATAAATTATTATTTTTTATTCTATATATATCATACAATTTTATTTTTTTTTGAAACTTATGTGATTGTGTCTAAAATAAGCTATTAGTATTACATTTTATTGTAAATTATCTTATAAATGGTAAAATAAAAATATAAAATATTTTTAATAATAGAAAGATGATATTCTCTTCATTTCATTATATGTGGTATCTTTTGATTAGACACGTTGTTTAAAGAATTTTTTTTTGAAATTTATGGTCTAAATCAATATTTAGATATTTATGTGACCGATAATCATATCATTAAAAGTATAAGAGAAATTTCATTGTTAAATTGTTTCTAATTAAAATAAAACAACATTTGTTTTAGACGAATTTTTTTAAAAAAAGATGCCACATAATAAAACAGAGTGATAACTTTTAGAAGAGAGTACTAAAACAAATGTGAGTCATATAAATTATAATCAAATAAATAATATAGGTAAGGATGGGACCAACATTTTGATCATGAATTTAATAGAATTTGATAACTCTTAACGCATATTATATATTTGTATCTGTATCGAAAACTCTACTTAATATACATAAATAATTCATTGAAAATTCATAAATTCAAAATTTTAGCTTCGTCCGATGACTAACATTACTAGAGTGGCAATGTATATAGACATTTGAAAATTCCCAAATCTGAAGTGCCATGTGATTGACATATGGAAAGGAGAAGTGAGAACTAAACTAAAGAATGTATTGGTTTTGGCAAAACCTCAGAGTGTGGAACAAAAAAATGGATATTTTCCCATATTTTTATTTAATTACTAAGTTTTTTTTAATTGCAAAGATAGCCAATAATAATCATGAGATCTAGCACAACACACCATGTTCTACCCTCACATGAAAGAAAGAGATTAGAAATGAGTTATCATTTAAATATTTAAATAATAGCCATTTCCTTAGTTTCAACTTTGAACTTGATGGAAGTCCAAAGATGGAAGTTTGTAGTCAATGTTTTTGCATTTATATATATATATTTATTTTATATCTAGTGTGATATTTTAAAAAAAAGGTTTTTCAAAATAATTTCTCCATTTCTTGAGAAAATGATAAGGTCTGCGTATATTTTACTCTCTCCAAATCTCACTTGTAAAATTTCATTGAATATATTATTATTGTTATTATTAAAAACTACATAATACTATAAGTTGATAATAACAATTAATAATTCATGATATTTAAAAAATATCTTTTGACTGTTCAAATAGTTATTAAGTATCTGTTTGATCGGTGAATATTATTTATTTTTGTTTCGAAATATTAGTCAAAATACTATTTGGACATAGAATCGATACAATTGTCAAAGTTGAATTTTGAAATCTGTTTTCACAATTTTCATTTTAAATCACTCATAAAAATACAAAAACAACCATGATTTATATTCATGTCCAGAGACAAACTTCAATTTTCTATTAATATTATTAAAATATTTTTTTCAAATTTCACATTATTTTTGTCACACCCACTAGGATAAATTAAAAAATCCCCAAAAATTATTAGTTTTCTTTAGGAAATATGGAATAATGTTTTTTTAATGTAGAGAAATGGGACTTGTTAATTTGTGGCACCCTTTCCAGAAAAGCTTGTGCCTTTCTTAGTACATATTCTGAACTTCCTTTTTCTCTATCTCAAACCTATCCATTTCCCAAATTCCAAAAAAAAAAAAACCAATTACATTATTAATGTAATTTAATCTATGATACATATATGTTAGTCTCATTTACTATTTCAATTTGCTTGAATACAATATTTAAAAAAATAAAAAAGATATTTGAATCTTATTAAAAATATGTGTGTATATATATATTTTTCCTATGTCTCATTTTAGTTGTGATGTTGCGATTTTCAAAAATCAATTTGGTTAGTTTTTAAAGCTAAATTAGATAAAATTACTTTGATATTGTAAAATAAAAATTTACATATTCAAAAACTATACAAAACATGTTATTGAGTGTAACTTTTTTCATATTAATAAGAGAAAAATATACATTTAAAAATATTGATCAAAATTTACATAATTTGACTCTAAAATTAGAAATTACGACAACTAAAACAGAACAGAGAGAGTAATTTTTTACATAGTTAATATATAATTTACTATTTTTATTTGCTTGAATAAAAAAGACGTTTGCATTTTGTCACAAGTATGTGTGTATATATATATATTTTTTCTCTATTGTAAAATATTGGTCAAAAATTTACATAATTTGATTCTAAAATTAGAAACTGTGACAACTACAATAGAACAGAGAGACTAGTTTTTAACATAATTAATATATGGAAGGGATCAATTAGTTGGGAGTAAATTAACTATTTCAGAATAAGTTATCCCATTATGTATATGAGATTACTTAGCTCAGTATGAAAATATGAATAGAGGAATAAATAGTTTTATGATTATCTAATATCTTCAACTAAA
Organism: Solanum medicagineum; assembly: GCA_026153255.1. Classification (NCBI taxonomy): domain Eukaryota; kingdom Viridiplantae; phylum Streptophyta; class Magnoliopsida; order Solanales; family Solanaceae; genus Solanum; species Solanum medicagineum. The sequence continues at coordinate 12,471,564 of JAPFFP010000099.1, forward strand.
TATAAAATACAAAAATCTTAAATTTTTTATTTTATTCTAAAATTATTATTTTTTATATCTCACGCCAAAACAATTCGTTAGACTCTATCTCCAAATACTCAGAACAAGAAAAGGATAAGAAAATTCTGATATTTGCTGCTATACTCTTATCATCACCAAAAACTCCCATGCTGAATTACAAGAATCTACCAATGCCAACTTTGACTGAATAATTTTTTTTCCTTCAATTTTATTTTTTGTTTTCCCAAGAAACTGAAAATGCCACGTGATTGAAGTGCCAAAAAGACAAAAGGTTGATCCAATTTAGGATGTCTTTTAACCTTAATATAAATTTGAAAAAAACAAAATTAGAAAGAACAGAAAAAAGAAATGAAAGGACTAAAGGAGGGTACGGTTTTCTCAAAGTTCAAGGGAAAAAAAAAAACTAGACATAATAATGATCATCATCAGTTTTCACACTTTATAGTTATTTCGTCCATTCCATTTTAACTATCGTCATAGCTTAGTTCACGTTCATTATAAAAATATTAAGTATAAAATATAATTAGAATCGTCTTCTTCCTGTATTTCCTCAAAATGGGATTTCATTAACTAAATATGAGAATGATATTTTTGAGATAAGGATCTTTTGAAAATAATCTCTGTATTTCTATAAGGTAAGAGTAAAATCTGTGTACATATATTTTACTCTCCTCATACCTCACTTATGAGATTTTACTGAGTATGTTCTTATTATTGTTATCGAGCAAATCTGAATTAATCAAGATGCAAAATGAATATTGGACATCAAATTAAAAATAAATAAAAATTTTCACACTCGTCACAAAAGTAATAAATATACATATAGAGTCATCTTTAGCTCTAAAAATGATAGAATTAATTAGAATACAAAATAAATATCAAATATCGAAAAATGATAGAACTAAAAGAAAATAAGTTTTTTTTGAGGATGAAAAAGGATGACCATGTTGTAATATCTTAGTTATCATACGCAAATAAAACACAAATATATTGAGTATGCTTTTTTTTTTCTTTCTCAAATTAATACTTCGATCTCTTTGAATTATGTTAATGTGAACATATTCCCATTAAGTAAATTAACACGCTTTTAAGGTTATATTCGTTATTCCTAACTTATATGAAACTACTATGATACGTCTAATTTCTTCTTCGTAACAGTTGGATAAAATATAAGTTATTCATGTATTCATTTCATATAATTTGTACGATGCTTAGTAGCTAAAGAAAAATAAGTTATTCATATACAATATTAATATGATGTTTAGTTGACAGATTAGAAATCTGTATATATATATAACTAATACATATATAAGTCATGAGCAACAGTGGACTCATGATTTTTTTTTAAGAGAGTTCAAAAATTTAAGAAGTAGACACACAACTAATACCTACATAAAATAATACATAGATTCACAAATGACTAATCCCTATATTCAGAGGCGAATCTAGGAATTCAAGAACATGGTGCACCATTACTTTATTTTTAAAAAAGAGACAAAATAACATTGTTGACTAGGATCAAACCCCCAACGTTCATGCTAACAAAGAGCCCTTGAACCAGTGAATCAACTTGTTATTTTAAGAATGAGTTTCTTTAGCTAGTAATTAATATATTCTTTAAGAATTATACAAGTAATATATCAAATTTAGTCAAATGACCACGGGTTCTCATGATCCAAAATTAACATATAGATTCGCCTCTGCCTATATTACTAATACATGCATAACTCTAACCAACTGTTAAACCACTTTAAATAATTTAAAAACTAACATATAACTTTTTTATTATACAAATAAATCTGAATTATTTAATTTTAATTTATAGAAAAGAAGCTATAATAACTACTATATGGAAGCTAGCCTATACTGTTATATATTCTTCTGTCTTCTGTTTCTCTGCCAGATTTTAATTTTATTAAATGTATAAACTAAAACCATTGTATAGTAATTATCCCAATTGTCTGTTCATTGGATTCCTCTTAAATTCACAAAAAAAATTAAAAAATTAAACAAAGGGGTGGTTGAAAATTTATTTTTATT
>JAPFFP010000099.1:12473724-12508378 GCA_026153255.1 Solanum medicagineum
GTGGGGGGGTGGGGGGTGGGAGTGGGGGGGGGTAGGAGGTATGGGCATCATCAGAAATTCAGAGTAATTTAAGTTATTCAAGAAAATGGAGTTCTCCTCATGTTTGGGTTGTGAACATTTTTTGTCATTAAGTGCTTTTTTTGGTTAGTTTTCTTCATTACCCATTGGACGATGAGATATTTTTATATTTTTATTTTTTGAACTTATATATATATAAATATTTAATTAATGTGAATCTTTATTGTTCAGAGAAGATGCCTCTGGCATGACATTTTGTTAGATTTTGAGTTAATTCTTTTTTTTTTGGGGGGAAAAAAGATGATGAGATAAAATAATAATTGCATGTACATATAAGGACATAAATTGGTATGTCAGAAATGCTTAACTGGCCGGTAAGATTAACTCAGGTTTGTTCAGTACCCAAAAAAAACAAAATAATAAAATTCCATTAGAAAATAAGTGAATTTTATTTTTTTCAGATACAAAAATTAAAAATATTATTCTAAAATGTATCTATGTAATTTAGATAAATACTAAAAAAAATAAAAGTGAGTGGTGGGGATGTGGGGTAGGGTGAAAATTTTGTGTATCGTAAAGTGGGAGGACACATTCACTAGAAGAACTTGTTTAGTCAATTTTCTCATTTTTTTAAAAAATTATTTTTTTAAAGAAAAATAATTAAAAATTTTGATCAATTGAATATGAGGAAGATCGAAACTTAATATCGAACACACCTTCAACCTCAATTAATAAAATCTTTTATTCATTTTATGTTTTTTACACTAAGCTTAATGGTGGATCGTGAACTTTTTTTCTTGGAGATGAAACAATGACACTATCTGGGGAATAGGCATCGGTTAACTCTGTGTCAGCAGTTGCGGTAATATAGAGGATGCAAGTGTTATCCAGAGAGGTGACTTTTTAAGCCGTCAAATCCCCGAGCTTAACTTTGGACAGACTGTGGAAATAAACTAAGCATGCACACGATCATTCAAATTCTTTTTGACGAAAAATTATGTTGTGTATATAAAACAATGACGACTTTTTTACATATAAATAATAGATATTGAATCTATTTAATTTTTTTTTTACGCTTTATTTATTTAAATTTTGATCTTTTTAGTAAAATCTAGTCTTCCTATTGATTACACCATCGTAATAAATCCAAGTACATAATTTTATATGAACACTTACTTAACCAATAACAATAACATATTCAGTGAAATTTCACAAGTGTGGTCTGAAAGGATAAAATATACGCAGATTTTACTACTATATCATAAAGATAAAGAGACTGTTCTCGAAGGACCCTCGTCTAAAAATTATGTCCTTATATTTCCTTATTTTATCTCTAAATTAATAGTATAATTTATTGCAAATTTTAGAGGAATGTTGTGGAAGAATTGGTCATGTGAAATTTGACAATTTGGGTAAAGCATAAATATGGTGATCATAGTCTCGTGAATATTGACTTAGGATTCTACAAATCATAAATATAAAGAGGATCTACACACATAATATAGTGGGCTCCTCCTTTACCACCCTAAAGAGGAAAACGACATAAATATAAAAATAAATAATAACTATTTTATTTTGGCAATAACACTAATAATATGATCAAATCATATAAATATATTATAGTTAAATGATTTAATGAGGTAAGAATACATGTTCAACTAAACATGACATAAAGTACTAAAAATCTATTATCATGTATTAAACACAAATTTTTTACCAATTCTTTTAATATATCCGAACATAGAAAGATCTAATATGTAAACTTTATGATTTCAATCTTTAACGTTTTACTTTTTCAAGACGTTATATTTTTCGTAGGAAAACTTTCATAGATATACACTTGACTACTTGACCATGGCCAAGGTATACATTACATATACACTTTCGATTGTAAATGTTAAGCAACTATATGTAACATATGTACATTTTGTATAAAATGTGCGGATTTTGCAAACTAGATGGTCCAAAGTATTGGATTGCAATTTCCCTCTTGTACTGTTATGGGTTTCATTTTCGATAAATAAGATTTGCTAAAATGACAAATATTAGATATGTTATTATGGGTCGTAACATTATATAATATTTATTATGAATTTTAACAGTTTAATTGCAAGTTATAGCAGATATATACATCATATCCAATCCATACCAATTACATACTCAAACATATATCCTAACAGATTTGAGTATGTAATTGATATGGAATGAGTATAATGTATATATTTGTTATAACTTGTAATTAAATTGTTAAAACCCGTAATTGCTAGAACATGCAATTCATTATCTAATGTTATAACTCGTAATCACATATCTAATATTTGTCATTTTAGCAGATCATTCTTTTGATAAATAGGCACCATGAACATGTTCATTTTGTAATTTTACTCTTTCCTTGCAAAAGATGTTATTCGGGCAAAGGTGTGAGTGACACTCACACGCTCAAAAGAAGCATATTATGGAAATGAGGATGTTGAGAATGTGTGGACATACTAGGAATGATAAGAATTAAGAATGAAGTTATTTGGGAGTGGTCTCGGTGGCAAATAAGAAGAGAAAAGCAAGATTGAGATGGTTTGGGCATGTGTAGAGGTGTGTTGATGCCCCAGTTATGAGGTATGAGGTTGAATTTGGTGATTATGGGCAGGGATAGGAGTAGATCGAAAAAATATTAGAGAAAGGTGATTAGATAGCATATGACATGACTTCATATCACCGAGGACATAACCTTAGAAAGGAGTGGAGATTGTGTATTAGTGTAATAAATTAGTAGGGGTAGAATATTGTCTTACCTCGTGACGATTTTAAGTTTGTCAAAGGATTAGTTGTGATATTATGGTTGTATTGTTATTGCTCTTCGATTAATTAGCTATTTTTATTATTTTTTCTTGTAGAATTGATATTACTCTTCGCTTTAGCTACGATTCTATATTTACTAATTTTCTTCTTTTACTTGGGTCAAGTACATTTTGACCGGATGGTCTTTCGGAAACAAACTCTATCTCCATGTAGTAAGGTTTGCCCTCCCACCCTACTGTTGCACGATTTCATTGGGTATATTGTTGTAACCATTCCTTGCAAACGTCTAGGAATAACATATCCAACATAGGTGGGGTATGAAGAGGTTTGAGTACGCAAACCTTACTCCTACAATAGAGAGATTTCGAAATTCCCTCAGCTCAAGTATCCTTGCAAATGTATATCATTTCATGATTCTGGTTTGCTAAAGAAACAAGCATTATCATAAATTACATATGAATACTAAAAAAACTTTGGACTGTTCATAGATAAATGTTATTACTATCTTTTCCCTCCACAGTGCTCAAAACAGCTTTAGGACCTCAAAATTACAACTGTGTAATGTACTCAACAGGAGAACTAAGGTAATCTCTTGCTCCTAAAAATCTGATCTCTAAATGCAACTGGAAAAAAAATATTCCTTAACTACTGTTGCACAGGGTAACTTACAAAATGGATGTGAACAACCGCTGCACAGGTAACTTACAACATGCATGTGACATTTAGCAGAGGCAAGTTTTCACCAGCGACGTTGACTGACCTCATTAACCAGAAGGAATGAATCAATATGTAAAATCTGCCAGCCTACTTAGCTTGATGGCGATGGGCTCTAATCGTCCTCATCTGATGGCAGAGTAGGACTCTTTGAGCAGGCATCTTTTGCATGAAGTTCCAACATTTTCTTCTCAGGGTTACACAGCCCTGGAGTATAAAGCCAAGCCAAAACGGTATCAGCTAGTTGGCAAGAACAAATACTTCGAGTGAAATAAGCTGTTGTAGTGATGAATTAATTGCCAAAATAAGAAGCATCAGTATCTCTTATAAAAGATTTTAAAAGGGATTATACAAAAACAGAAATCGGGCCTCTTAAATATATCATCAAATGCGGTTCTTTCAGACAACTAAGATTCACATTTACACAGAGAGATCAAGAAATCAAGTGTAAAGATGCAACAAGATGTTAAATCAACAGATTCAACAGCCTTGGAACAGAGTCATATAATGAGATTGTGACTAACAACATCATCAGGGAGGAACATATGTGAAGCACCAATTTCCAAAAGAATAAGAACACAGACCTGAACAGCTGGGAATGTCCCACACAGCAATGGATGAAGGGGTACACTCTGGTTCACATAGTTGTCGATTATTCTCATGATTGACATTCATTGCAAGCATCCAGGAACCAATAGTAACATCCTCATTGCTAAACATTCGGAAACTGAAAATTTAACACCAAGGAAGAAAACTTATCAGCTATTATGCTTTTGAAAGGGAATAACCTGAGACACAAGGTTGAACTAAAATAGAGAACGAGGTACTGAAAGCAGTGTGATGTGTAAGATGTATCCAGATTTTATATCAAAGATCTTATGCTATCTTAATTTATTACTCACACCAATTAAGAATTTCAAATTGAAGAGTTAATTGATGCAGACAATTTAAATAACTATGGCAACTTTCAAGATAATAGCGTGATAGATGAAGGTGCAACACACGTTTTGAAAAAAAAACAAAAATATGAGAGTGCTACACGAGTATTATAAGGTAACAGACCTAACAAAGTGAAAAGAAGTTAGTTTATTCTTCACTTTTGTTAGTTATAATGAAGTTCGGGTCTTCTTTTCTTCTTCGTATGTGATGAGGAAAAATAAAGGTCTGTCAAGATGTAATATACTCAACAGCAGTAAATAGGACCTATGACTAATTTTCTGAAAATAAAAATGTATGGAGTAATAGTGGGCACTTCAAGACAGATGAATGACAGAATTTTGTACAAAGCCAACTTGCCTGTTGTTCCTGAGGGCAACCAAACTCATAACAACATCAGCAGAAAGAGCATAAATAGGACCATAAGCATGGAGAAAATACTCCTTCCCGAGCATATATCCAAGTGGTTCATACCTGCATCAGTTTCACAGAGGATATATAGTATAAATTATAATGAAAAAAGACCTTCACTTGATGATTTTCAACAATAGAATGCATATGAGGGAGTCAAGAAAATCCTCTGACGATGTTGCAGAATAAAGGGATTCATATCAAAGCTTTTTTTTTTTGAACTGGTAATGTCGTATTCCTCAGCAGGGATTCGTATTAAATCTATAAATGCCACAAAGGATATGTACAATAGAACTATCAGAAGAAAGAAAATACTCAGAGAAGATACAAAGGAGTTTCACATTATGTAGGTTTACACCAGATCTGCCTCGAGACCATACTGGTTTACCATAATTCTGAATGAGCAAGCCAATAATATACAAGAGGAGACTACATGGTGTATGCTATCATATCCTTTTTGGAGCTTTATATTAGTGTAAGTGTTGCTTAAAGTAAAAATGCATCAAAAAGTGCCAAGATCTGCTGTGGCTCTCAGCGCAAAGCACAATCAATGCCCAGGACTTCAGTGAAGAAAAGCGTAAATGAAAAGAAGATGAAAATAATTCTACATGTTTTATAAAAGGGAAAATAACTATTAACTTCAACAATAATTATATGGACAAAAGGCGTAGAAGAACAACAATTAAGTGAAATATATTTAGTAAATATCATATGAATCAAGGTCAAGAACCATTTCAGATTTTCAATTCAAACGTGATGATGCATTTTTAAATTTCTAAAATAGATTTAGCAACTGCTTTGTTTTACTATATTTCTAAGTTCCTATTTTTAGTTAGCATCATTCATAGTTTCATACTAGATTACAGGTTACTTGACAATTAATATTACACTTTGCAAGCTATGCTTGTTGTTTAATGCCCTTCTTCTTCATATTAAGACAATGGGTGATACGATACTCGGCTTAGCTCTCGAGTATCTCCACTTACGTGTACATAAGCAAGCACAAGCATCCATCATGGCATCCTAAGGTCAAACAAGATTGCTAATAGTGTGCTCAGTATTATCTTCACCTCCTTTATCCATTTATATAGTTCTCTGGTTTTGATGCAAGGATTTATTACAATCTTTTAGATTCGCTACAACGGTCATTTTAAGAGTCAAGTTGTAACATTAAGTAATGTGAGTTTGTGTTATAGCTTGATTGCCACCTAATCAAGATTGTAACTACTTACTTGTAACCAAAAAATAGTGAACTCTCATCCTATTTGTCCAAAATAATACTGAGGCATTCAACTAGAAATGGAGGGACTAAGTTTCTTCATGTATAAAAGCAAATAAACTAGATAATTAGATAATATTGGGAATATATCGGCATGCAGGCGAATCATGAGACTCACCATTTGAGCTTGGGGTCAGTGAAAACTGGACCCTTTTTCATGCATCCAAGGTAGGTTTGTGAGTGAGGGCGCTCTTTGGCCAAGAGCAGTGAAAGGCGATCTGTAACAGGAAATTAAAGCAACTCAAGTACATCAATATTATAGGACATGGTAAATGCATTACAAGAACCATAAGTAAAGAACAGTAAGAATAAAAAAACTTCAAAATGCTGGTCACCTGGCCTCAAATATATGTCGTCATCAGCTTTAACATAAAATTCAGAGTCATAAAGCGCATAGGCAGCTTTAAAAAAAGCTATGCTGCAAAAACAACTTGAGTAAGCGTTGGAAACAAAAAAGGGAAAGTGATCAATTACTACACGAGAACACCCAGAACTAACGTTTTGTATGGGAGCTTGCTGTACTTTTCTTCAATGTCTAATAGTAAAAAATCATCATATTGTGCTACCTCTTTTCTGAGCTCTGCCATTTTGTATTGATCACTCGTTCTACCAATTACAAATCTAAAAGCCAAGCCAGTAGCTTCTTCCAACCTGCAATTTCATTTAAGTCGGTTTAGCAACACATAGATTCGTGAAACGCATAGAGACCAAGCAACACAACTGCATATAAACATAATAAACAAAGGAGTAACATTGAGTTCATATGTGAAATATCTAGTTCTAATTACTTGCGAAAAATAACAGTTTTTTCTTTTCTTTTTTTCTTTTTTGTGGCAAATAGAGACAGAAAAGGTATCATCACCTTTTGGATAAATATGGAAGGAAACTTCCAGTTCAATTCAACAAGAACATGACAAAATTGTTCTATGAATAACTCAATTTCCACATACTAAATTAAGAAAATGTCTTCTAATCGCACGTCATACACATCAAAATACTCCCCATGACACACAAGCATATATATAAAACTACAAGAGCAGTGCTACCAGAAATTAAAAAATGAAACAGGGTTCACAAAATCGAGTTAACCAAACTAAACTAAACTAGACTAGATTTTTAATTTGATTACTAGAAGAAAGAATACACATTAAATACTCAAACACCTCATTTTGAGTTTTAATAAATGAATATCTATTACAAAATGTAAATTTCCAAATGAAGATAACCTCACACCCATCCCTTCCATTATATCTTTTCCTTAGCTAACTCTGTATTAATTCTACAATTCTTTACGAAATCTCCCAGCAGATCAATAAACTACCACTACAAAACAACATAGCCAGCGTAATCCTACTAAATGAAGCCCAGAGTGTACACGAATCTTACTTCTATCTCAAGGAGGTGGAGAGACGGTTTCCGAGCATAGAACAATAAACTACAAGAACAACACCAAAGTATCAAGTGTATCTCACTAGGTTGTATACGAGGTAGAGAGACTGTTTCCGAACCTAGATCAATAAACTAAGGAAATAATTACTATTTATGTCACATTCATTACAATTTACATAGAGAGAGAGGTAGTAATACTTTTGAAGTCCTTGCTGATCAGAGGGAAACCAAGTCTGCCTCAATGACCGGCGACGACCGGTTGAAGCGAACCCGGTCTGGATCCCAACAAAGCCCATAACTTTATGCCTCTTTTTCCCTCCATCTGAAAACCCATCAGTATCTTTACTACCAGCTTTATCCCATACGACAGAAACAGATCGGGTTTCAGCATATTTACAATTTGACCCAAAGCCCAGCTTCGAAATCGCAATTAAACCAAACAAAAACCCAGCTACACCAATGAAGGAACAGAGAATCAGGACCGTGGATCTGCGGGAAGAGTAAGAGGGAGATGGCCAAGCATTGAAAGATTTGGGAGATGAAGGCATTTCAAATTGTGAGAAAATTACCACATATTTTACAGAAACTGAAAAACAAGTACACAAGGAGATGGAACAGAGTGGTTTTGGGGGTGGGGGAGAGGGAAGAAGACCAAAGTTTAACGTTTCAAAAATCAAAATTGGTGTGGAGATTTTAGCTCTGTTTTGGAAGTGAACTCTGTTTGATGAGTTCTTGGAAATTACAATATTTGGTGTATTTCATTTTCCTCCATTTTTGTACTCTTTTTGGAATTATTATTATTAGTATACTTTGGGCTAGATTTTGAAGATATCGCGTGCATTATTACTCTCCTCGTTTCATATTAAGTGGATTGACAATGTCTTTTTTAGTATTACCTTCGTTTTATATTAAGTTAATTATTAAAAAAAAAATTTATATTTTAAAATAAGTGAATTGTTCACTTTTCAAGAGATGTGTTGGAAATTTTTTTCAATTTTATCCTCCATTAATTAAGTTTCTAAGGTTGAGTTTTGTACGAAAAATAAATGATACATTAAATAGGTGTCTTATTGTGGAGTTTGAAAAGGATAAAAATGAAAAAATATAATTAAATTTTATTTTTATTTCTTTTCTTAATATCTGTGAAACGACTTAACAATTCACTTAATATGACATGTCTCAAGCTACATGAATTTCTTTATAAGTGTTCATAATGAAGTGTTTGTGTTTGTGATAATTCATGATGAAGTGTTTGTGAAGATGAAATATTTTCAGTAAAAATTTACAACACAATGTTCTTATACACTCTATCAAATGATTCTAATTCTTCTCTCCCCGTCAAAAATATCATGAGAATAGAGTTTCTTGGGAAATTATTTGTTCTTTGTTTTCTCGATCTATTTGTAATGAATTGAGGGTAAGCTACGGTACAGAAAAGTATGAAAAAATACATAGAAGAGAAGATCTTTCGTAAGAAACAATACAGTTTAATTCTTGTTTAATATAACAGTGTAATCCCAAAAGGTAAGTTTTCGAAACCACATGTGTGTTCTATGACCAATCAGATTAAAAGGAGCCATGTGAAATCCTAAACTCCGTGATAGTACATTTTGTAGAGCTTACTATTAGTGACCCTTCTCCTTATAGGATAATGTTACAATAGATTAGTTTGCTCCTGTTGTTTTGTTATTGTAAAAAGTATATTACAAAGGAATAAATTTTTCTTACCACTTACGAAATGAATTAGAAAAAAATTAATATTTTCAGATTTTCTTTGGGTAAAAAAAGAAGATACTACCTTGTAAAAAAGCCATAAAACAAAAATATCAGCGATCTGAGCAAAACAAATTCGCCCAAATTTTTCGTTTTTGCAATTTTTTTCTTTTTGGGCTTGTTTTCATTTCCCGTTTAACAAAGTTTACTGCTGTTATGGCACAAATTATAAATAATCTACATCATTTCTCATTCCCTTGCAACACATTCTGTTGCACTTCATCTAAACAAAAATGGCTTTCCACATTTACCTGCAAATTGTCTACTCTACAACCTACTTCCCCATGGCTGCTGTACGTCAGAACCGATTCCTCGGAGAGCTTTGAGCACTCACCAGGCAGAGCATCAACAACATACTTGACTTCCACCATGTGTAAATCATTTGAGTCCAGCAGCGTGGTTTCACTTTGATGCTCTGGATTAACGGCATTACTACCACCTTGATCTTCACAGAACTGCAAATTCTCAGACTGAGGTGGGTGTCCGATACCAGCTCCTGCGTTGGCATCTTGAGATGGCACGCAATGTTGCATGGGCTCGATAATGGTGAGGCCCTTTTCATGGCAGGATAAAGTTTCACCCGGATGAACTGCTTTCAAGAATGAAACATATCAATTTCAATTTTTAGCCTTGTACCAGTTTGTAGTGTTTGAAAAAGAGAAGATTTCCTAGAAGTTGAAGAACATCAAACACTAAATACTCACCACTCGGTTGGTCTGCATCAGCAGCTTGATACAGAGACTTCTTCAACCACACAGTTCCAGGGAACACCATGAGGTTGATATGACTAAGACTTCGTTTCTCACAATCTAACAAGGGTTCAAAGCCAAAGCCATGAGTCCATGTCTCTACTAAACCTGGGATAGCTGATATTACAAGTTTCTCAACCTTGAACGACTTTAGCAACTGGTAGCCATCATCATGGGAAACAAGTAAGCATACAAGGGAAAACTTTGCTTCACCGTAAAATAAAAGATGATATGCATTGCAAGTCAGAGTCTAGGAAAAGAAGGGAACAAGCAAGGAGTTTCATAAGTATAGCATGTTAAACATTTATGTTAAAAGTACTTCAACACCTAATATAATTAAAATCATGTAACATTAATGCAGTTGTTATTTTGTATTTTCAAACTAGGTATAGATTAGTAAAATCAAAATTCCATATAGGATTTACACCCATTTCTGGGGTTTATGTCCCACCCAGTGCTAAGTAGAACACTCTGTGTGGGACCCCCCGAGTTTAAAACACTGCTTCCCTGTCAAATTACCTCCAGTATAGAATTTAGTAGGCGCCTGCACATTCCCTGGCGGCGGTATTTACTACATGTTGCAATTAGAGGCATCTCAGCAACTGTTACCCCATGTATCCTGCGTAAAAACCAAATTCTGATTCAGAGAAAGATTCATCCACGCAGGAAAAATCCTGATTTTAATGACACGGTTTTATCGAACGGACAGCAGGGAGGCCACGGCTTGCTAGTCACAATCAATGCTCAAGGATAAAGTCACAAGTAAACTTTAACTCCTTTTTGGCATCCATAAATATAGTAAATGTAGGGATTGGATAGTGATAGTTCAGAAATTTACACATAGCCCTCTTTTTTCGGTCAGAGAAATTTATATAGTCAATAAGCTTAAAAGTATCTTCTTCTAAGCACCTTCTGTAACAGACATGAATGCACCAGTTATCCAAAAAACTCCAGAAGAAAAAAGTTTGTTTTTTCTTATGAAATTCCAAAAATACCTAATTTGTCTACCAAGCATAAATAACAGAAACAACCTACAATGCATATGCAATATGCGCATAGGCATCTGCTATAAAACTACTGTCTAGCCTCTTACTTTCAGCAGCCGATAGGAGAAAAACTTTTTAATACTTGCAGGAACAGAAAATACTTGATGCATTTCAAATGAAAGGCATACAGTAAGAAACATAAACATAACACACAAACCAAAAGATCGGGTCAAGATGGAACTGCGAAATTGAAATCACAAGCTTAAGATGTCATATTAAAGTACTTGTAGGAAGCTTCAACTCCAAATTAACAGTTTTCCTTCTAAAGTTCCAACTCCAATAACACTGAAAAAATTCTTCTCTTTAAAATAAACAAAAGAAAACAGGACACAAATAAAAGGTAAAGGAGCACATAGCAAATCAGAAAAGATGTATATGCTCCAAGAATGTCTACATTGCCATATAGGTATGAAGTATATAGAAAAACCAAAGACAATGGACAGTTTCATTCAAGATTGTAAAGAATTACCTTACTGATGCTACAGCTACTGATATGTCATCTTTCTCCAGGATCATTGTGTAGAATCCAAGATAATTTAACCGAGAAAATTGAGATCTGTAAAGATTTTAAGGATCAGTCTGTCAGCACTACTTGATATGAGCATAGTCAAAGGACACTGTGGATGCAGGACCAAAGGCACCTTTTGATTTGGCTCATTGAATAGATGAAACTTCATCCATTTGTTTGCATATTATCATATATTCCTTACAACATAATGCTTCATATAAAATTGTTCTTAAGTTCTTCTTTCATTTCAACATACTCTAAAATATACTATTCATAAATCTATAGTTAGACCTGCTGTTCAACCTTCCATTCAATTATTTTGAATGGGAACTGAATGAACAAGACATGCAAGGCATAATGCCTCATCTATCAAGTGCAGGAACTTCAGAAAGAACTACTTGTACTAGGTAGCTAATTTCACCAACTCCTTTAAAAGAATGTGGAAGAACAAGCATTAAGCGATATACAACCTCACAGCTAAGCACAGCAGTACGCCAAGTTAGAAAAGAGTTGATGGGAAGCAGAAATACTCACCCCCAGCTGTATATCACATGGGGTATCATATCTATGCCAGTTCTTGGATCCACCATGGGAAGAAAGCACTCCTCCATAATTGTAAGGGCAACTGCTAACTTTGAGTTGCATTCTGCCTTCAAAGCAATGAACCGAGGAGCAGAATGAACTTTCTGGTCACCATGAATGCACTTCAGGATAGACCAAGAAAAACCATCAGACAGAAGATTAACGAACCCAACGCGAGAGCGAAGACCTTCATAAACCTGCAAAAGAATATTGCTCAAGTTTTTCTGAAAGACAACAAAAATAATTCACACTCAAGCTTGCAACGAAGTTTATTTCAGTAGAATTTACAATCCTAGATTTTGTGTTCTCGTCTAAAACAGCACCACCTGGGGGACTCATAACTTACACTATAGATTAATGTTTCATTTTATTATTATCAAAAGAAGTTAACATAGGGGTTTTCATATTTTCTCATTAATCAAAATCTTCGGTCAACAGATCTCAAGGAAACCATCCAAAGAAGACTTAACAGGGTGAAATTCCTTCATGCCACATTCAAATTCACTCGTCAAAAGAAAAGATTTAGCAGATGAACTTAATCCAAGGCCACAGAATGATACTTTGGCAGCAAAAAAAAAAAAAAACAAATGCTTTTTCTGCAATAGTTTTTTCCACTACTTTATTTTAGCGATTATGATTGAGATAAAGCTCTTTAGATGGTTTTTCTATTGTATAATTTTCTATTGTCCGAGCTGGAGTTAGAAATACATCAGGATTTCGTGTGCTTACTTATATTGCTTTTGGTTTTCGTATCATGGATCTTGGTTCGCACTTTATGGCATTTCCACTATAAAAAGAATCCAGACATTTCTCGTGTACCTATTATGGAAAGCGTTTGGACTCTGTCTCTTTTTCTTTCGTTCTCTTTTTTCTTTTATGAATTGTTGTTAGAAACGGTAGACTGCGCAGGAAAGGATTCGGGTGGGGGAGCGTCTACCTCCTCTCCCAAGCCTGATGAATGGGAAATGGCGCTAGATCTACCGGATAATCAAGTTGCACCGGAATGTCTACGCTCCGGTGCAAGAATTTTGGTTCTTAGTTTAGCTGTTACTCCTAGATAGACCTACTCGTACGATACATTAACAATATAACAATCATATTTCATATCACATTCTCCTGCCAAGTCATATCACATGCAAAAGGAACTAATAACCATCAGATAGCACTTCAAGACTCCACATTAAGACCTTAAAAGAGACAAACATATGAAAGTTGATTTGCTTCATGCTACACTAAATTACATCAGGGACTTGCATCATTAAGAGGCTCGTTTTATAATTTAAAAAAAGGTAAAACTGAGATGTCTAGCTCACCTCCTGACAGCTTTTGCTACAGAACCACGTATCAGAAGCCAGACCACTTTTTGTAAACCTAATTCCACTGCATGCTTCATGATCTGTTCACAAATCATCAAAGCCATCAAGACATTTAGTAACAGAAAAACGAGGAAACTTTTGGGAAGGAAGATATCATTTTCCTGCCTCCATAACTGAACAAATGTGAAAGAAGATGATAATTTTCTGAGTAGGCTTGTAAAGTTAGCCAAATGCAAACTCTTAGTATTATTTGAGACCATATATTCTGGTAAGAAGTGAATACAGATCTCCAAAACATGCAACGGGAAAAGAATAGAAACCATAAAAGTCTAGTTCGTGGGAGAACGCACATTTATGTTCACATTGTGAACATTTTAATCCACCGGGAGAACTCGATCCTTCAGTATATTTAACCACATCCCCACATTTCTGGCAAGTGCACTGTGAACAATACCAACTCCCTTCAGGAAGCTCCTGCAACAAGAAATAATAAATAATCTACTAGAATGTATATCTTGTCCAGAATCGGCAAACAAATTCAGGACTCAACTTTATATGATACGCAACAAAATCAAAGGAAAACCAGACATATGAATGGATGTGTTATTTTAGAAGGATCATATGTTCATGCCTCGTGCATACACAGAAACCAAACAATATTGGTCAATAATTTTTACTTTTTAGAATGAACAATATTGGTAAACAAATTTAGTACAGGATTGTAGAGAAAACATGGTACGACTTACAAAAATGGTAAAAAAAACAATAAAAACAAAGTAAAACAAATACTTAACAAGAAAAGTAAAAATAAGTTATCAAACCAACCTAAATCAGAACACCACTCACTATCATTGACTTCACCAGTTAAAAAAGTGACTTTTGCTAAAGATCACAAGAAGTGAGTTACGTCATGACAAAAGTTAAAACATCATCAAAGTAACACTGAGACGCAAAAAAGCTGGTCAAACATAATCCCATGGGACTTCAAACATGGTAACAAAGGTCAACTAAGCGAGATATCAACAAATTAAGTATAAGGAATCGCTAATAAATAAGCCAATTGACTGACTGTCATGACTCTGAAGAAACTTGTAGACGAGCGTTAATGCAGAAACGGAGGAACTAAAGAATTTAAAACGCAAAATTAGGGAGAAGAGTCGAGGATCAAATTTGCCCTTGAACTATGTCAAAGGTTCAAATTTACCATCCGGTCAAAAGATAATTCTTCATTGCAGGACACGTGGCATCATCGGGCGCTAAGCTTCCGTCGTTGAAATTAAGGTCAAATAAAGCCCATTTTACATGAGACAATGACATATTTCAACCAAACTAAATAGAGCACAAATATGTTCCATTTTGCCTAATTTAAGAGAAAATTTGACCTTTTGCACAAGAAAAAATAATTCATGCATACTGTCATGCCGCGTTTGGGCGGCGATACTAGACAATACCTGCATTTCATTATGCGAAAATCTTTCTATTACTTATGGGGGAAAGAATAGAAATAAGAATTCATGTTTAGTAATACGCAGATTAAAGTATTAAAGACAAAAATGTCATTACAGCAAGAAATTCATGCATAACAATGGCATCATTATTGCCACCTTCCTAAGCAAACAATTCCATCATTATTGATCACCACAAAACAATCTCTACATTATTAATAGTAGCATAACCATTCTTTTATAATTTACCATTGCATAATCCCTAAAATATAGTCTCCACACAAGTAGCATGTTACCCAAACAACCTCTAAAGACAAGCAGGACTAGTTTGCTCATTCCAGAAAAAGAGTAAAGCTCAATGTTTAGCATAACTTTAACAATCTTTTTGATGGAATAGAACTAGAACAATTTGTAGTTTCTTTTCAGGAAATGCCAATAGTAATAAAATCGGCATTGGAAACTACCCTAGGACCAAGTAGCAGTATCTCATAGGACTATTATTAAAAATGAATGTTTTAACCTGTCAACTTATACACTAGGATTACAGTAATGCCACCAAATGTAGACAAATTTTAAAGCTCATCAACCAATAAACATCATAATAATAGGATGACAACTTCACAAGTAATTCCATCAATGCAAAACCAATTTTGACGCTGATCCTAAGATGTTCGGCAACAGAATGGAAGACTTCATTTTTTTTTTTGTTAAAGGAATAATCTCTGAAACTATAAAGTTCACCTTTCCGTACATCAAAGAAGTTGCATACAAATAAAAAGAGCACCAAAGAAGTTGCATGGCCTGTTCAGAATTTCCCTCTTAAGGATTCTTCTTTCCACCAAAACAGTCCTTGTTTTTTGTAACCATGACATACCCGAGGGTCCATGGCACACATTCGAAACTTGGTGATAAAGAGCCTGTCTCTCTTAAGTCTTATCCACTCAAATACCATGTTTTTCTCTGCGGTAGGGTTCAAACCTATGATGTGCGTACATGTAAACCATACATCACACATTGTGCTATTACCACTAGAAAAGCACTGGGAGTCTTTGCACAAGAACAGTCCTTGTGTGCATAAAGCAGTACAGGATATTATTGTTGTTTCAATAAAGTGGACACTATTTGTTCATTTTACAGCTGTCCTATATAATATCAAACATCTTTCTTTTAACTTCTACAAAGGAAAGCAGTCCCTCCATCCAACATTCGTTTAATACATTAGTTTTTGGATGTCTCAAATCACTTTTCAAAAAGAGATGCGCAATGACTTTTTGACCTTCCTACATAGCCTCCAATACACCTAAGCTGGATAATTGTAAGCTTCAACAAAATGATACAATTGGAAACTTAGGGCTTTTCCAATGTCAAAACACCTCTTAAATCATTAAAAACATGTTCTTTTAGAACCCAGACTTGCCAAAGAGTACTATATATAGGTCATGTAGTAAGTAGTATATGCAGAATTTTCAGGGCTTCATAACAATTCTCAGGTAATAGTCGTTTTCACCCCTTGAACTGACCAAAAGACTCCTTTTCTAAAGTATATAAGATGCCTACTATATACTTGGAATGCAAGTTTGGCGATGTGACGCATGTGGCGGAGGTGAAAGTGAAGACTGACGCTCAAGTCATACCCAATAAAGGAGGTGAAAGTGAAGACTGACGCTCAAGTCATACCCAATAAAGGAAATTTCAAGTGTCTAAGGTCCACAATCCAAGGAGAGGAAAATTGATGATGATACCGAACATCGTATTGGAGTAGAGTGGGTGAAATGGAGGCTCACATCCAAGGTACTTTGCAATAAGAATGTGTCGCCAAGGTTTAAAGATAAATTCTACAGATTGGTGGTCAGACTAACCTTGTTGTATGGGGCAAACTATTGGCCACTAAAGAACGCCTATGTTACAAAGACGAATGTAGCATAGATATCAGCCCATCCCTGGGCATTAATATCAAATAGCTCATGGCAAAGATGTAACTGAAATATATACAATACTGCTCCACCTTCAACAGAACAACGATAACTTCAAGAGGTCAAATACTCTTCCTCAAAATGAAACTTAACCACCACTTTACGTTGGTCTACTGAGGGTGTCCAAGGACCCTGCAGCTACATATGGGATAGCTGACTTTGAAAGTTAAAAAGTTGATGCTGATTGCTGGCTGTTCACCAGCACTCTAATGATAAAAGACATCAATTTTTTCAAGAATAAGACGGATTAGAAACTGTTTCAGAGAGTATATTTCCTTCCTAGGGGAAAAATACTGTGACAATATAATGTCAGCTAAAATCATATAAGAACCCATTTATAAAGCGCAAGGACCGATCTTTGACATCTTACAATTTACAAGCGGATTAAACTTAGATGTTGTGCAAGAAAATTATGTATTCAAGGCAAGATAAAGGCATCAAACTGAGTCAAACAAATAAACCAAGTGAAAAGGGTCAAAAGATGAACCTGTGTGAACAAACAAGCTCGATGAAAAGTAGCTGGACAATTATCACAACAGATCAACTCGCCAACGTCACCACATCGCCCGCAACTGTCATCATTTTGGTCTCTTTCCTCAGCTTGGGCGATTCCAGAAACAGCTCTCCGCGCCTTGTATTCATCTGACCAAGCCTCAAGCTGACATAAGGTGAATGGCTTACCATAGTCCATGAAAAGATTCAAACAAGGACGATTGAGCTTATAACCAGCATGACTTTTGAACTCAGATATGGATAGCACCTTGTCACAGCAATTGCACAATATCCCATCAGTGGTAATTAAGCCGGTTTTTACCACAGAATCATCCTTCAAGTTCCGGTACTGGATCACTTCGTTCAGGGAGACAACCCCAGAATGAATTAACCAGGATAACACAGTCCTTGAGGCAAAGGTAGGCCATTTTTCTTCGGTGAAGTGTTTTCCACCCTTTTTGAGGCTACGTAAAAGCAACTTGCAACCACTTTTCTTGCTCTTCCTTTTCTTTGGAGGTTTGAATTTACCAGAGGATCCTTTATTGCCAGATCTGCATGTCGTGTTTCTAATTACAGCTGAAATTAAGAGATCATCATCACCAAGACGACATGTCTTACGCTTCTTTGACCCAATTTTGCGCTTGCTTGAAATTACTTTACAATCAATATTTCCTTGCGAAGGGTTATCATCATCAATATCCGCAGAATTGAACCCGTGCATTTTCTCATCACACTGACTCGATTGCATAGAACTAGCCAATGTCTGCCTAAACTCCTTGAAATTGCTCAGTTCAGTATTTTCTTGAGACTCCAAACAATGGACAGACGGCTCTTGATGATCTCTAGCTCTCCCTAGGCACTCTGATAAACATACGTTAGCTCTTGCATGTATCTGCATGCCAGATCCACTGACTTCATGAACTCCACTCTCATTAAAAGATGGACCAAACTGGTCATCTTGGTAACCATTAGTAAATTCCATTTCTGATAGCTTTTTTGATTTCTTCGGGGCCTTTCTTTTCAAGACCGAACTTTCTGCATACGGTATACTGTTGGAAGTTATTGTCAGAGATTTGGTGTCCATCATATCACTGTTTCTATGGTCTGAATCAAACACCATGGGCTCCTTGTACATGGATCCTACCAAATTTGGAACTTTTCTGCCATCAACACCACTCACTGGAATATTTTTGAAATACAAATCATCAACATGATCAGAACTCTTTACATCACTGCTTGAGAAGCTTTTACTGTTATCTTGCTGAGTAAGAACAGCATCAGATCCTCTAATCGAGGTTAACGCATTTCCTGAACTAATAGGAACTTCAAACAAACAATAACCAACATGTTCACTGGTGCTTTCAGATCCACAAGCTGGCAAAGGAGCTAATTCCAGTTCTTCATTACTATTTTCCAAGGGTTTCCCACATTTGTTAGCTCCCTGAGTGATGGTATCCCTTAAGCACATGGATATTTCATTAGGATGATAGTAAGATGCGCCTTCACCCATCTGGGACTCTGACAAGTTGAGAGAACTTTCATCACCATACTCCTTGTGTATCCATTTATCTGTCTCAAGGCTTGTCAATGCACTATCTGAGACAAAAGAAGAGCTGCAAGGCTGATTCTGCAAAGTCCTCTCAGCAAACAGATTTCCTGCGTTGTCTACATTCGTTAACCTGTTATTTTTTACAGGAGCAGTGGACAAAGTCGTTTGGGCTCTAATTGTTTTTCCTTCTTTCAGAGAGCGCAAATCCTTGTCAATGAACACCAAAGTTACAAAAGGATCAAGGAGATTCCAAAGCCGAGCCAATGCAGAAGCTGTTTCTAAGTTACCCAATTTTTCTTCAATCTCCATTACTGTAACTGAGAGGTCATTTAAAAATTGTGTCATATCAGACCACAACCTACAATCCTTTTCTGGAAGAATACCATCTGCATAAGTAAACAAACTCTGTCCACACAAGGTCCAGGCTCTCCAGAATTCACGGATTGGTCTTCCTTCAGGTGACTTGTAAACATACTCACCAATTCCATGAAATTTATTATTTCGTTTACGCCTCCCGATTACCCATCCTGCTGCTCTGAGCAAACGATGGATGTGGTACCGGAGAAGAGGGCGAGGGTCATTTGGAGAATCCTTAATCGTTAACAATTCAGCTTCATCCAGTTCAACAAAGCAATGGTCCCTCCATTTTGGCTTGCCTGGTCGAAGAATTCCTGATGACTTTGCAGCACTGCCAACCAAAGGCTTGGTTGCATGGCTCTCCTGAGAAGCAGGTGATGCAGCTTTACCAACAACATCCTTCCATCCATTTCCTTCTATTTTAGTTGATCTTAATTTTGATGAATCCATTTCACCAAGCACGTAGCTTTTGCCCAGCACAGTGTGCCGCTTCTGCAAATAAGAACTTGATTTAACACCTTGGTTCGAAGATTCAACTATATGACATATCACACTCGTAGTAGGGCAGGAAGAAGGTCGCTGAGAGATATCTGCAGGTATTCTATCCAAGGAAGCTAATGGTCCAGATTCCTTTTCCACATGACTATTGGTTAGCTCTTGTTCACACGGGTCTTCTCTAGAATCTTCCTTTATGTCATGAGAATCATGATATACTGTCAAGCTGGAGTTTTCACCACACAAATGTCCAGGTTCATCAGTCTGGCTAGTAAGGTCGCCCTCAAAATTGAGCATTTCGGTCACAAGACACCTTTTGGAACCGCTCTCATTTCCAAAGAACACATCCACAAATATCTGTGTCTCATTCACTGACCCATCAAAGCCATCATCACAAAGACCTTCAATGTCTTTGTTGAACAGCATCTTTGCTGAATTATTACTTTTCCACAAACCTAAAGTTCTTCGTGTAGCCTTGGTCAAATGCTAACCATCAAAAAGGAATGAAAGACCAGCACCGAGTCTCACTACAAAATAAACCTCATCGTTCGGAAAGATCTGTAGTCTGGACATATAATATCCACTTGTATGCTTCTGCAACAGAAACACAAAATTTTAGGAAATTCACAGCAGTGCAATAATTCATATCCATGACAAATGAGCCAACAAGTAGATCTCTTTCCAAACTAAATTAATGCAATCCTGAAAAATCAAATCCCAATAGCTTTTTCACAAAGAAGCCCGGAAACTTATTTAGCAGCCACAATGACAACTGGCCTGTTGGCCCCAACATCAAGGTTAAGTTATCATTTCTTTCTATCCCCAAATCACCAGCACGATACAAAAGATTCCAGATGGACAGAGGGGGTTGGAGTAATTAGTATGAAGCAAGTACTGTTTCATGGACCGAGGAATATGGTGTTCCTACTTGATTCTTCAGAATTATATATGAGGCTTGATCATTATCAAGGAAAGGATGTCAAGAAGTGTTGTGCTCAATTGTGTAAGAGGCAGCTGTCGTAACTAATATAGAAAAACATTGAAGGAGCAGGAAGCATCTGAAACCAGATGAGGCAACATCAAGGGTTTCACTAAGTAAAGAACTGCCAAATTAAGGAAAGCTAATTATTCCTAATCATGGCATAGAATCAACGCATCAAAATCAAGGCTTTCTTTATTTGTGCTGTGTCTTTGAAGTTAAAACTACACATTGGTTACAGCTAAAATTCAAGCAGACTCATAAACATTATAGACTATAGACCTTCTTTCCCTTTTTGTTAAGTGTTAGGCTACACAGAATTAGATAATCCAGAAGTCTGGATACTCAAAATACTACCTTTCCTAATTTGATGCATTTGCAAAACACAAAAGGTAAAAACACGTCAAATTTATCACAGAAGTCTAACAAAAGCCGCATTAACAAAAAAATCTAACATATACAGTAAGAGTGGCTACTGTTCAATCGTTCAGCAAAATGACCGAGAAAGGAGAAAACCGTTCCGAGAAAGTTAGAACATTTCCGAAATGACCGAAATGGAAAACATATAAAGTAACGATTACAACTATAATTCAGCAAAATTCAATCAAACCACACACAAAATTCAGTAACGTTCCGGATCCAGAAAGCCGAATCCAGATAGATAGCAAGCATTCAATTAAACAAAAACAACAAATCCGCACCGCCGCATGCACCGCTTCGTCCAGAATACTCACCCGAATTTAGAAATGCATTTCGCCGATGATTGCTAGGGTTTTGGATACTCCGCTGCGGTTAAGGATGGAAAAAGATCGGAAGATAAGGTCGGTATCATATCGCCGGAAAACTCACAAGTGCAGAAACGACTGTGTTAAAGGCTTTGGCTTTGGAAAAACCGAATCGCGCTCCAAAATAGCACAAAGAGATATGCACCATAACAACTGCATCCACTTTCTTCTTCTCCTCTCTCTTTCTTCTTTCTCTCTCTACTTCGTCCGCCATGTGCGTGAGTGACCTTATATACTGTTAACCCACTCGGCACTTGCTTGTCTGTCTGTTTAGTAATTTTATTACTTCCCTAATTATTATTATTATTTTGATAATTATTATTATTTTGAAAAAAAAAATTACTGGTAATATTTACCGCTTTTTTTCTCTTTTCCACTATTTGAGTTTGATGGTTTTTGTTAAATTGTTTTATATGAGCATTCCTGCGGGCTGTTTTGTTTTTCTTTTGGACACGTGGATAGAGACGTATGTCATCACTTGACACGACTTCAACCCCTTTTTAGTTGTTTGAGTTTGATGGTTTTGGTTGAATTGTTTTATTTTAGTAATTCTGTGGTTTATTTTGTTTTTCTTTTATACACATGGTGTCACGCTCCAAGCCTACACTCTGGACGTGGTCGGCACTCAGAAAACATTTCTGGTCCCAACCGAACCACTTGGCCTGGCTACTTACTCAGCGGAACTTATTTATAATGGAAAAAGGCTATTAAAGCATCAAACTAACTTATGGATAGACTAAATAACTGAATGTAAAGTCTGAAATGCCGTTTGAATAAACTGAAACTAAAATACTGACTCATAGTCCATGGAACCTCTACTACAACTATCTGAAATGACTACTGGGACAAGCCCTAAATAGCCAGAACTGAAAGTAAATACTGTAAAGAAACATAGACTATAGAGCCTCGGACTAAGAAGAGGCCTCACCAAGAGTCTGAAAGCTGGCAGGTTCTCAATGAAGCGGCTGCTGAGGAACTCTGTCACCTGCATCTGCATCATAAAACAATGCAAGTCCTAAGGACGTCAGTACGTGGAATGTATGGTATGTAAGATGGCCAAAACATTTAAACAGTATGTCATAATGCTTCTCAAAAGACATAAAACATAATTCATAATTACATAGCAATAATCATAAAGGCTGGTATGCTGAAAATAAAATGCTGAAAACTGATACGTAAAATTTAGTTTCTTAGCTTGGGGAGTTTCTCTAACCGATAATCATCACTATGAGTTTCGTGGTGATACAGCGTCTTGCCCACGCTGCCAGAGCCGTCCCGTACTTTGCTGGGATAGGGGACGAATAACTAGTGGAGTGGATCCATCCCAAAACTGAGTCATCTCAATGGCTAAAGAGGAAGGTACTGTAGTACAATTCTATCCTATGCTGGCTACATAGTTTATGAGTTCGAGTAATTTATTCTACCCTCACGCATATCAGTGCTTAATACTACTCCCAAAATACTTTATATAGCTCATATTCATATGATCATAAATTCTTGAATTCTGGCTTTCTTGGGAGACTTAGCCCATCTTGCTACATAACTTTCTCATACAACTTGTTTAGCTTAACTGAAAACTAGAATCAACTTAGTGACTCAAAGCATACCAAATTCTTGGCTAATAGGTGATAATATATCTTCAAAATGAACTCTTGAAGTTAGCTTTTAAAGGTACTCAACTAATTTTTTTTCCTTGAATTGGCATCAAGATTTGCAAGAAAATCAACAATAATGAATCTTGATCATAATTGAATATAAACTCAATAACTAAACTTAATAACAATTCTTGAATTTGATGTTATAGAAATCAATAATCATAATGTTCATCAAGAATCTACAAAATTTTTCATGAAATTTAACATACTTTACAAGGTTACAGGAATTTAGGATCAATCAATGCTTGCAAGTTCATAGACAAAACTAGCTTCTATTTCTACAGATATTGTCAAAATAATACTTATTAGGTGGTCGTACATACCTTGGAATGAGTTCTTGGAAGATTGAAAAGATTATCTTGAACGCCCTAATTGTTCTTGAATTTCTATGCTTGAAATTCTGAGAAGGATTTCTTGTTTTTGAGGGAATGAAAGGGTAGAAATATGATTTAGGGACTGTTTACGACTTAAAAACGGACTAATTTAGAATATGGGGTGTGGGAAAAGTCGAAATTGCCCCTCCGAATTAAAAGAACAAATCTGCTCCGAAAATACACTAGTGCGCGACACGCACTAGTGTTATTTCTCACTTTTTCTCAAATTCTCACTTTTCGGAAAACCACTAAGTCTGGTTCCGCGTTCTCTCTGTGTCGCGGAGCGGACGCAAAAACCTCACTGTTTCAGAATTTTTTTGGAAAAACTAATTTGCGTTTTCTCGAGTTTTTGTTGAGTTGAGACCAGTTTTCAACTCGATTTTTTGCATTAATCACAAATCTGGTCTCAGATTTGCAAACAGAGCAAAGGAAGATACGTTACGTGCAAGGTCAATTCTAGGGATATTTTCGTCATTGCACGGGGATGTTGCACGTGGATAGAGACGTATGTCATCACTTGACACGACTTCCAACCCTTTTTCCATTGTTTGAGTTTGATGGTTTTGGTTGGATTGTTTTATTTTAGTAATTCTGTGGGCTGTTTTGTTTTTCTTTTGTATGCAGATGAATATGTATATCGTCACTAGAACTCAAACTGAGATATAATAGAATCAATTTATATTAAATGAGATAAGATTATAAATGATGTGGTAGAGATATAAAGGACTTTGTTTATATTCTTATGAATTATTATTATTTAAATTCTTTGTTTTTGCACTTGTTTTTTCAATCGTTAAAGGATTTAGCACAAACGATTAAAAAAAAACCATACAAATAAAGAATGCCGTTGCGTGAACATGTGATTTGTCAAATTAGGGCAAAGAAACTCGTCCGACTTTATCAGCTTAAAATGTGAAAATCTTTCAAGGGAGACGGAGAAAAGAAAAATTTGTGCTATTGACTGAATTTTTTTTCTCTCTTTCTTTCTACGAAATAAATTTATTCCACAAAATGAGATTGATACTTTCAGTAGAAAATTAATATTTGAATGACTTGACACTATATTATAAATACTTGTCGTGAGCATTTAATAATATTATATTTGTGTTTTACATTATGTGGTACATATGAAAAAATTGAAACAAAAAATTAATTGAGAAGAAGCATTTATCTATTGAATTATATGCAAATAAATCATAAACTATGCAAAAAAATAATAATAATAATAATGAAATTTTCTTTGTAAAACTTTATTTTCAAACAAGTAAATTAATATCGTGGTTGTCCCTTTGTGTAGGGAAAAAAATGAACGTTGATTCAAATCATGGGTGTTGCTTATGGAGAGTTCTTTAAAAATAATTAAGAAAAATGAATGTTAAGATCTTTTGATAATTAGTAAAAGCTAACATTAAACCTCCTTGTAAAACTATAGAGTCTCTCAAATTAGCAAAATAACAACAACAATAATAATCTAACAAAAAATAGAAATCGAAATAACTATTTACTTGTTGTCAATTAATTGAAGAGGAGCATATATAACGTCATCCTCTTACGTCCTTCACCGAAAGCGACAAATAACGTGTATTTATTTAGACAAAGGAGGAATAGGAAACAAATTCGAAAACGACACTCTTTCTCTAACGGCCTCTTGGCTTCTTTCTTTACAAGCAATCCAGGCTAGTAGTCACTCCTAGCTTTCGGACGACTAGAGCACCGACAAATAGAGCGAAGAGTCCATAAGGAGAAGAGCAAAGACTCGTCGTATGAGTTGTATACGATAAGTTTGAGCCTTGCATCTTATATATTCACGAGAATTTCTTCTCTCCAGTCTTGTCTCCTCGCTAAGTGGCTGCGCAAACCTATGTTACGGATAGATAAAAATTATAAATGTGTAATAGATTTGCTAATTTGAGAAGCCACACTAAAAATTCAAAAATATGAAGTTCATATTGATAGCAGACTTAAAAGTCATATAATTTATGAACAATACTAAAAACTTTATTTAGGTTTTCAAATATAAAAAATTGAATTTATTTTCGTCAATTCAATTTCCATGTTATTGAATTTATAAGTCTTATAAACAAATATCAGTACAAAAACAATTTAATGTTTTGTTTGCTTTTATTGATGTTAATAAATAAGATGCTTGAGTTTAATTAATTTAGATCTAAAAATTAAATAACTAAAATATGGTTTACTCATAATTTTAATATGTGTAGTTTACTTTTAATTAAAAACTAATAAATACATCAATAATTAGTTAATACCAATAAATATCATGTGTACAAATTAATGGAATATTTAGTTTACCTGTCCATATTTATATAGATTGTTTATATTTAATGAAACACATTCTAAAATTTTGTACTATGATTGATCAACAATTCAACATAATTATAATGTAATGATTAATAATAATGATCATAATAATCAATAGAGGAGACTTGATTTTCCATCTTTTCATCCTCATTTATCTTTCTACTATTTTTTCTCCTCCTCATCCAATTTCCTATGTCTCCTTATTCTTACCCTTTATGTCCTTACCTATTCATTATCTCTCTCCACTTCTCATCCTTTATTAATTTCATTTTTAATTTTTTTCCTTTTTTTTATAGTATATTAAATAAATATTTAAGATACTCAAATTTTTAAAGATAACGATATTATATAATTTATATATTTTAAATTCTAAACTGACATATTACTATATAATAAAAATATATTGACTCAGTGAAAAGTTAAGAGTCTTGAAACAAGTCGAAGAAATAAATCGTGGAACATTAATTATGTGATGATTTAAAAAAGGGCAAGAAGGGGAGGTGGGGGTGGGGGGGATCAATACAAAATTTTAGCATAAAATTAAGTTGTGATAGTTTGAACTTTAGATCAAAATTAGAATGATATAAATTGATTAATATTACAATATCAATTAAGATGGTATGTTTGGCTTGAATTATTATTTTTTGGATAGATTTTAAGTTGGGTCACAATGCAACTTAAGTACGTGCACATTGAATAATAAGAATTATAGTAAAAACTGTTGTTATTTGATTATCTCTTTTGAAATAAAACTAGTGACTGATTCTTACTCTTCATAATTTTTTATCATGCAATTTTGAGTGATTTTTTTTGCTTTCTTTGTAGGACTTAATAATTTTAAGTGAAGCTTCTAAGTTTTTGTTATGTCTTTTTTAATTAGAGAAAGAAAATTATCGAATCAGTCATGTAATAATAAAAAGAATAAGTAAAAAAAAATTCTAAACAAAAAAAGAATGATCTCTCGATCCTCAAGAAAATAACTTACATATAAGAAAAATATAATTGCTTTAACATAAAACATTTAAGCCAATCTCAAGTCTCTTTGAGTACTTCAAAGAAGAAAGATTGAGAACAACTTAAATAACAGAACATAATATTGCATATTTACTATGTGAAAAGAAATCGTTAAGACTAATATCACTTGACATTTTTTAAAAAATATATAAATTTTAAATCTTCATTTGTTGCTGATCTTCGTATTTTTTGTCTTACATGTGTCTCAAAACCATCATCTTTTATCATTTCATCATTTTAAAGTAAATTTATTTTTATTAATGATGGGAATGTTTAATCCGATGAAGTTCATTGATTTTTTTAGAGAGGTAAATAGCACAAGATGTTAGTAATATATATTTTAACAATGTGTGGTTTCTTTTGTTGTTAGAAAATTAACATATAAGTTAATTTGCAACTCATAATTCGTATGTCTTTGCATTAGTTATACTTGTAAAATCACGTGAGAAGTTTAGCTTTTTGTGATATTTTTTAATTATTTTTTTGATATTTTAAAACTATAATTTTTTTTTACTATAGATTATATTATAAATTAAAGTTTTAAATATTCATAGGGCTTATATCGATGCTTAAGGGGTTTCTACCTCATTTTGTGCTAAATAAAATGTTCTTATTTTACGACATCACCTTGTAAAATACTAATTTTAAACTTTGTTTTATAAAGTCGAATACTTTAATTTAATATAGTTGCACCAAACTTTACATCATTAATTTAAAACTCAGTTGGATGCAAAGTTTTATTTTTAATGACAAACTTCGCAGAATCAAATAACTTCAAATAATAGCTTAATTCTTAATACAACATTTCTATATATATAATAATTTTTTTTAATATAAATTAAATATATGTTACATTCTGAAAATTATCAAAATATCTTTAGATAAAAGATTGCTCGTGTAACACATAGTTTCAAAATTTTTGACAAATATGAGCTCGGAATATCGATAAGGGCAAAAATTATGTGGGAAAGTGATCTCAGTTGAATTTTAGGCTAATCGCATCAAAAGATAATTTTTTCGGAGCAAAATTACAAAACTAGAAGGGTAAGCGACAGGTCCGCGTCATGGGCCTATTCCGCCATAGTTTATTTTTAAGTTTTGTTCATAAAACATACTAGACAAGTGTAATTTACATAAAATACACATAAAACGCATTTGACAAATGCGATTGATGTGTTGTTTTATAGAAAAATATTTTCTGAATGCATTTTAAGTTTTTTGTCAATAAATGAACTAAAATGGAACAAGTCCGCGTCGCGGACTTGCTTTATCACTGTACTTGACATTCAGTTTTTAAATTAAGCGCATTCTAGTCTTTTCCCTACCCATCCTAAATTAAAAGTCATGTCATTTTGAGACTGTTTTCAACCCTATATCAATTCCTAAGCACGAATTTTCTATCATTTACACTTATTATATTCAACTTAAAAACTAGGGCTAAAGAGAAAAGAGGAGGCAAGGGTTCAAGTGATTCAGGGCTAATCTTCAATGTTTGATTCTTTAGTCTTCATTTTAGGTACGTAAGGTCACCTAAAATTCTATTTTCGTGCCTAATCTATGTTTCTTATCAGTAATTCTAGTCAATAGTCAAGTCAAATTTCTTTCATATTATCTTATAGAGAAATTCTAGAACCTTATCATGGAATCTTTGTTATTTTATCATTATTATTATGCTAAGACCTCTAGTGTTGAGTACGTCCTTTTAAATTCTTGAAGTATTACTGCAGTTACGAGAACCCTAACTAGTTTGAGAATTATTTTTCCTATTATGTTTTATTATTACTCTATTGTCAGGTTAAGCTTTAATTTGAATTTTAAGACATTATGTTCATATATTTGTGACTCTAAAGAATTCATTAAAAGTTATTCAGTCCAGAGTATAAATTAATTTCAAGAAATACCTCGACATGCGTTATATAAGTAACATATTTACTATGCTATCTTTTGAGCATAACATATCAGTTTGGAAAGAGTAGTCCAGTCAGTTAAGGTATTTTACATTACTATTTATCATGCATGAATTTCAGAGTTTGAGGGAACTTGACAATTCTAAATGCATTATTTTATCAGTAAAGAGCATGACTACTTTTTTTTAAAGAACTATTACCAGTTAGGTAGTCGTGAGTGTTGTTGCGGTACCTATATTTAGTATAGTAAAGGTTTAATAGACAGAGTCAGTGAGTCAGTCTAGTCTATTCATTCAGATATTTTTTAAGTATTGTTATTATATGTATCAAGAGATATTTTTAAATCTTGTGTAAAATATAATTGATATTCTTTTGAGTTTTGTTAATGTTTTAAAGGTTGGAGATTATAAAGTTTTTGCATATTAAATTCTTTAGTTGAGTGAATTAATCAGGCCAACAGCTTATTTGAGGATCAATAATAATTTTTGAATGTCGATCACGTTCAAAGCGTAGGCTAGAACGTCACAATATATTATACAATGCATCAATTGGACCCATGAGCAATTTTTATTAGCCATTTCTATCCTCGGCTCGACTCTCGAGTCTTCTTTAGCACAGTGTGTCTCTAAAAAATGGCAGCACCAATATTGCGCCACCTCAGCACACCTTTCCCTTCCTTTATAAAACTCCACCAAAACCCCAATATTCAGTCACTTTTCACTCTCTCCACTTCTCCCAACTCTAGAAAATTCTCTCGACGAACTTCAGTTTCAGCCATGGCTTCTGCTGCTAAGAAGGTACGTGTTATCTGTACTTTTCTATTTCGGAAAATGATTATTAATCGGAGACGATGAATTTAGGATTTTAAGTTTATGTGAATGGTTTCAAGTAGATATATAGTAGTAACTGTAGATTTGTTTATGGTTCGTTTATGCATTTGTTTGTTATAGGTATTGGTTCCGATTGCGAACGGGTCAGAGCCGCTTGAGGCTATAGTGCCGATAGATGTACTTCGGAGAGCTGGTGCGGAGGTTACCGTTGCTTCCGTTGAGAATCAGCTGCAGATTGAAGGAATGTATGGAATTAAGATCGTCTCTGATGCTCTAATTTCGGACTGTGTAGACGCTGAATTCGACCTTATCTCGCTTCCGGTATGTTTGTTGTTGAAGCTCACAAATTAGAGAAGAATCGGGGTTAGTTTTGGACATGGGATTTGCTGAACTGAATATTATTTAGCTGAATAGCTTCAAGTTTTTCTAAATCATTTGTTTAGTTCCCGGTATAAATATTGGAATAGCTAATACCTGCATAATTCATAGTCTCTCCTCTCAGTTTATGTGTCTTAGTTTGATTGCACTTGGATCATTCTCTTTTGTGCCAGCTAGTATTACTTGCCTGTTAATTCTTTTATATGATACTTTAGTGGAAGACTTGAAGTATGGATTCTAGATAAAGTTCTCCTAAGTCATAGAAGTCTATGTTCATTGTTATGTGATTCAGTTTTAGCAAGACCATTATGAACAGTTGTATAAGAGCACAGATGCTATGAGAATGTTTTATCATGTCGATATTTGTGTGCGAACTGTCCATGAAATTGTTGATTCAATTAAAGACTTAACAATTTTGCATTATATAATCTTTATTACTTTCAATGAGGTTAAAAAAGACGTGCTAAAAGAAGCAAAGTGTTTAGGGCTGGAGGAACACGAGAGGCAAAAGAGGATGCCTACACATTTCTTGTCCATTCTCCAGACCTTTGTATTGGAAAAGCAAGTAAATCCTTTATAGTTGTTTCGGTTAGTAAGTGGAAATGATGAATATTGCAAGAAGGATCTCTTCTTACATGTCCTGTCCTTTTTACTGATCCTACATGATGGTACTTAAATGTTTCTTGATACTGTTCCAAGTCTTATTCAGGGACACATGACGATAGCCTCTGTAGTTATGATTCTTTTTTGGTTAATATTTTTGGTATTCTGCAGGGAGGGTTACCTGGTGCAGCCAACCTCGGGAACTGCAAAATTTTGGAAAGCATTGTAAAAAAGCAAGCTGAAAGTGGAAAGTTTTATGCTGCAATATGCGCTGCTCCTGCAGTAGCACTTGGATCATGGGGGCTTTTGAAGGGGCTGAAAGTTAGCTCATTCATTTTTCTCCCTGCTTAAAATTCAATTATGTTTTTTTGTTTTGAAGGGACTGAAAGTTAGAATTGTGTTTCTCTTTGTTCTTTGATAGGCAACATGTTATCCATCTTATATGGAGGAACTATCATCTCATGCCCTTGCTGTTGAGTCAAGAGTCCAAAAGGATGCAAAAGTCGTGACAAGTCGTGGACCGGGAACATCCATTGAGTATGCTGTTGCATTGGTAGAGGAATTGTATGGAAAAGAGAAGGCTAATGAAGTTTCTGGCCCACTGGTATATTTCCAATCTCATCCCCTTCGTCTTACATAAAAGTGGAAGCAATGTCTTGGCATGACGTGGGACACGGTGTTTTAGACTTAAAATTTGGGATAATCAGAACTCGGATTTGCATCTGTTTCTTATTTTAACATATATGCTGAACCAAGCAAGTTTTTTCCTTTATCTTTTATGTATGAATGTTGCTCGGAAGAGATAGACTAATTAAAATGTTAAAAATGTATCCCACTATGCTGCAAAAGAAAGAAGTTTGTTTCTGAATATTCTATGTCATAGTTATGTGAACAAGTAACTGGAGGAACTGTGGGTGTTAAACTGGTGCATAATTGGTTGAAGGTTGGGTAGCAAAGTGGTCTTCTTCTTTTTAGAATCTGATCTTTCGGAGGAGACTAGAGTGGTTATGACAAATAATGTTGAAAATATGAGCTAGGGCTTAACTTTGTTGATTTGTATACAAGATCAAGATGCAGAATGCAATGTTGTCGACTCATATCTTTGCTCCTCATATATCAATTTGACCCACTGAATTATCTTGTCCTGATGATTTTTGTGTGTACAATTCTTGAAATCAGTTCTTAGTTCTTCTGGTGTTGAATTTTTTGTTTGTTCATAGTCCATTTTTCTGTCAATAAGTATTCTATGCATCCTGCTTTTTAAGTCAATGCTTTTCTTAATCATTTTAGATGTTTGCATTTCACGGTTCTGGTGGTCTTGTATTTGCTCGGTGCCATTTATTTATGAAATTTTGGAATTATTCATTTATGCAGTTGATGCGCCCAAATCACAGTGAAGAATTTGTATTTGCGGAGCTTAATTCAGTAAATTGGACAGTCACGAGTAAGCCACGGGTAAGATTTTGGCTGAGGGATGCAGCTCTGTCAGTTTCTCTACAATCATTTATGTACTTAATATTAATCAGTTCTCTACGAGTAATCCACTTGGATTTTGCATATATTAAGATCTTGTACTGTCATGTGTATGTTGATACATACATTGTTGAGCTGGTAAATGTTTAAGGAGAACTTTGTGAATCGTGATTTATATGCTCAAAAAAGCAACGGATGAGGTTTTCTAAAGGATCCATGTATAACCACGTCCCCAGAGTGAAGGGAAACCTTTACAGAAATCATCATTAATAGTCTTTTCTACCTTTGGAAGTAATAGCAGTGTCCTTTCTCTATGTTGAACCTTTAGCTTCTGAAGTAACGGTAATATGTTGTACTTATAGTTTGTTATGAATTGTTCTTTCAAATTTTGGAGCTGAATCACGACCATTTAATATTCAAAATCTTGTCAAAAGAAATATTCAACTTCTTAATATTGCTAAAATTATCTGGAGTTACTTGTTTGGCAGATTCTTGTACCTATTGCAAATGGTTCTGAGGAAATGGAAGCTTCTATTATTATCGATGTACTTCGGCGAGCAAATGCCCAAGTGGTAGTGGCATCTCTGGAAGATTCATTAGAGATTGTTGCTTCCAGAAAAGTTAAGCTAGTAGCAGATGTGCTCCTTGATGAAGCTGCTAAAGAGTCGTACGATCTCATTGTCCTGCCAGTGAGTGCAATCGTCTGAAATGCTACTCCTAAAGCTCCTCGAAGTTCTTGTCTTACTGTAATATACAAATATGCAGGGTGGTCTTGGAGGTGCCGAAGCATTTGCCAAATCAGAAAAGTTGGTTGACATGCTAAAGAAGCAGAGAGAATCAAGCAAACCATATGGAGCAATGTGTGCATCTCCAGCTCTAGTCCTAGAGCCCCATGGGCTGCTCAAGGTAAGAATATATTCTCATGCTCTTGGATTTTGAGAGTTGAACTATTTTAAAGAAAGTGAATATTATCGCGAGTACTGTAATTTGTACATTACTTGGTTATTAGAATAAACAGGCCACAACTTATAGGTCTTGTTGAGCCTTAACCTTCTTCAGCTAGGTTATATCGGTTCATCTTTACTAGTCTTAAAAGCGACAGTATTACATTATTAAATGTACAAGGGGCTTGTTACTGCAAATCTTGTAGCATAGCATGCTTTGCATTACGCTACTAATGCATTTGACCGTTTTATTTCTGATCTGTTAATTTGGCTCTGTTAGTTGACATGCATCAATTTCTTGCTACCCAGGGTAAAAAAGCTACTGCTTTTCCAGCTTTGTGCAACAAACTCTCCGATCCAAGTGAAGCCGAAAACAGGGTGGTGGTTGATGGCAATCTCGTTACTAGCAGAGGACCCGGAACTACCATGGAGTTTGCTCTGGCCATTGCAGATAAGTTTATTGGGCACGAGAAAACATTAGAGCTTGCAAAGGAGATGGTTTTCTAAGTACTAACTTTTTTGTCGGTCTCTTCCGTCTTTAGCATCATATATACGCCCATAGTTGTAAACTTGTACCAGAGTGTAATAAACGTAGCCATCAGTGTGCACTTGCACAGCTTGTTTGGATGGTCATCTCGTTATGTATTGTATTATGGTGGTAATTTAAATATAATGTTTGTTTTGCATGTTACTTAATTGGGTAATGATGAAAAGTTTCATATTGTGTAACAACTAGTTTAGTGTAATTGCTTTGTTATCTTTTCTTTCTCATTTTGCTTTCACTTTTTATTCAATGATCTTGTTTTATTCTCTATCTTGATTTTTTTTTTATAGCAATTCTACCGTGTATTTTAATTATTTTGTAGGTATATTTTTTAAATTACTGATGTTTGACAAGTACATAAATGATACTCCGTATGAGCAATTTATTAAAAATATTTATTCCACTTTACTTGATTACTTACTATATTAGGATAAAATTAAATATTTCTTTTTCATTTTATCCCTATAAATATTTTGAAAACAAAGTTTGAAGACCTAGTTTATTTTTTCAAGAGGTTAATTTATTGATATTTGTCGTGAATTTTTTTTAAAAGCCATAATTGATTTCCTTCTGGAAAAGAAAAATATAAATTCTTTATATTTGACGGTTTTCTTTTTCCTTGTAGAAAAAGTTTTATGACTTTATAAATATAGATCTACTTCTAGTTTGGTAGCTATCGCAATGTTGTCATAAGGGTTTGTGAGTTCTGTATAGGGAGAGAAAAGGTAACTCATAAGTGTTAGTGTGTGAACCTCTTTTTATTTCGATTGAATTGTATGGTTGTTTTTCTCGAAATTTCGTACTCTTTTATGTAGTGGATTACTCAACTCCTCTTGTGGATGTAGGTCGGTTAATCGAATCGTGTTAAATTATTGTCTCTTTTGGTATATTTCTTGTTTATCGTCATACTCATGATCTTTCGAAGTTGCATTTGTTAGCTTCCACATGACGCTTGATTTTTGTCGATCCTAATATAATTATCACAAACAAAAGACATAATGGTAAAGTTGATCAATTTGTT
>JAPFFP010000099.1:12508478-12523889 GCA_026153255.1 Solanum medicagineum
CATGACGCTTGATTTTTGTCGATCCTAATATAATTATCACAAACAAAAGACATAATGGTAAAGTTGATCAATTTGTTAATGATTTCTCATAATTATGTAAACAATCTATTTAAATATCCAAACATTGTGTGTACTAGAAGTTGCAATAAGTTTCTTTTGAATGCTGGTATTGCGCATGGTCGATTTCTTTTGAAATGAACATTTGTCGCAAAATGTTTGTGTTGACACTTGACAATATATCTCGACTTTTTTTTCTCAATTCGTTCATTTTAATTTGTCTATTAAATCAAAATTAGATATCATATATCAGTCTCTATGTTAATTACTTGTTTTTAAAGATCGAAGATTATGCATCAATTGATATGAATATTGATGTATGATACTCATTTTATTTGGAATATTATTTTTTTAAAGGCCGTGTAAAATTAAAAATGGAACAAATAAAAATAAATGGAGAGTGAAAAACATGTCTTTTTCGGACCATCTTTTCTAAGTGTAGGAAAAGATCCTAATTAAATTATTCAAAAGTCTTTGAGAATTCAGACCAATAAAAATAACATAAAACAATCTTTAAAGAATGCAAAACTTGTGCTAATTAATGAATTTCTTTGTAGTTTCAATGTCCTACCTAACTCACTTTTATTGACTCCAAATTGGCCACAATTATAGTCAACTAATTAATTTTTAATGACCTTCATAATTACCAACCAAAAACCGTTTTTGCAAATTATTAATTCAAATCAAGTTTATTGGTTGAAGAAGTTAAAATTCATCGAAGTAAGAAAGTAATTTAATTGTCATAAAGTTCGTAAAAAAGAAATTTCTTTTTATAAAATCCACTTGTGATTTAGGTCGACAACATGTCAAATATACATGGACAAAAGAGAGGTACTTGAGCAACGTAATTAGTTGGTGTCCATGTCCTAATTATAATTTTAATTAGAAGATTACTTAGAATTTTGATTTGCATGGAAGGATTGTCTAGTTTTCCTTTTGGGAATCATTTAAATGGAAATTACACGAGTTACTCTTTTACTCTTTCTTATTTTCTTGTTGATCTAGATTTTCTCGAAATTTTTTACCTCAAGAGTAATATATTTTCTATCAAATACAACAATGTGACTCCATTCAATTGAAATTTTTAATTAAGGATAAAAAGATATTTACTGATGCTTCTTGAGAAGTCTTTAATAGCTAAACTGAGAATTTTTGTAGTTTGATTTGAGCTAATGTAATAATTCTTCTTTTTCTTTTATGATGTTAAATTTAGAAAGTTGACTAAATGTTGTTTTGTTGTTGAAGCCAAAACACTGATTCAATTCGTCTCATATTAATTATCATGATTATTAAAAATTAGTAACAATTAATATGAAAACATGGAATAGAAAAAGTAATTGAAGTTGATTGAAATTAACGATATTCAATTAGAAAATAAATGATTTTCAGTATGAATGTATTTATTAAAGCATGACCTATAAAACTGAATTCGATTATTACTATCTCAACTTACTTTAACCTTGAATTATGCTTCAAGGATTAGGACAATGCCTTATGTCATTTTACATTCGGAAAAGGGTTATTTTTACCCTTAAATTATCCAAAATAGCTCAGATATAACCCTTAAGCTATTTTTGGGCTCAAAAATGCCCTTACCGTCAAAGTATTGGGCCATTTATATCCTCCTCGTCCAAATCACGGTTAGCCCTCACATGTGTCATTGGATGTGTATAAAATTTGTCACGTGAACGGCCACGTAAGCCTCCACATAAGCCTTCAGCTCCAATACTATTCAAAAATCCACAAATCAACCCGTTTAAAAATTCCCAAGTTAAAGAGGATTTATGATGAACTGGTCAACGAGGCTAAACCACATAGTACAAATCCGGTAATATGTTGGCATCCAAGCTTCACGTAGTAGTAACTCCCTGTTAAAACAACTTCCAATAGCTTCCAGAGCCTTAATTTCGAATTTCAAACATGTGATCTTATTTGCTACTACGTGAATTTCAAACATGGAAGAAAGCTTCTTGAAGAAATGGAGAAAGAATACAAATGGCACAAATATCGAACCTTTGGATGTTCCTTTGAACTAGATGAACTGATGAAATTCCTATTAGATCTCCGTGAATCTAAGAAGAGAGGATTGTATTGTATCTGCATGAACAAGAACTAACCTTTAACTTGAGATTTTTTAAACGGGTTGGGTTTGTGGATTTTTGAATAGTATTGGAGCTGAAGGCTTATGTGGAGGCTTATGTGGTCACCCACGTGGCAAATTTTATACATATTTGATGCCACATGTGAGGGCTAACAGTGATTTGGACGAGGAGGGTATAAGTGGTCCAATACTTTGACGGTAAGAGTATTTTTGAGTCCAAAAATAGCTTAAGGGTATATCTAAGCTATTTTGGATAGTTTAAGGGTAAAAATGACCCTTTTCCATTTTACATTTGCAAAATTGTCTAAATGTAATTTTTTTTTTTAAAAAAAAAATCTCTATTTCAACATGATCATCAATTTTTTACGTGATGCATTCAAAAGTCTCCTTTATTTTTTCATACTAAGTATCATTTAACATAAATAAATTAATCAAAGCAGAAGAATTATATACAGTTTATAATTTTAAAAATTAAATAGTACTTAATAATTTTAAAATGCTAAAATTCAGAATCTAATTACGAGCGTGTAGAAAGTGGCAACCGTGCGGTACTATAGGTCAATCTAAAGTGCTTAAATGAGTACATTTTTTTTAACCATAATCATTAGAGGGGATATGTCAGTATATGTTTTAAATTTTTCTTTGTTAATAATTATCTTTCCATATATTAGGTATATAAAAACTAATTATTTCAAAATAATTATTAATTTAGATAATTAAACGAGAATTAATTTTTTTAATCTTGTTCTTCATATTAAATTATTCTAGAATTAAGAGATACATATGTAAATAAAAATTTAATTATTTATAAGAAATATATTAGTCAAACAACACTTCTAATTAATTTTTCTTAAGAATTGTGCTAAATCTTACCATGACAACTAAAATAAGATGGAGAAAGTATTATAATACTATTATGTCGTAGTTTTTTGTTTGTCGATTATTGTTATTCACCGTGTTTAAATTATTATACTTCGATTACCATATTACTTCATTTTCATATTGTTCTTTGCTATATGCTATGCATTGCTTCCCTTTGAAATTTTATTTTGTTATTATTTCTAGCTAAAAATTATTTTGAGATATGTTAGTTGAACCGATAGTCTATCAAAAGTAATTCCTCTCCTTATAATAAAATCTAAACATATCCTCATTCCAATATAACATTAATTAAAATAGTAGACCTTAGTAGTTTAATTATAGTTCTATATAAAAGGTTTAAATTTTTTATTAACTCTGTCCCACAAAAAATAATAGATATTAATAAAAATTTTAGTGGAATTATAGGTATATTTGTATGTTCTATTATATTCAAACTTCAAATATAGATTCTCTGGTTAGAAAATGCTTTATCAGATCCATAAAACATTTTTTTTGTGTGAATTTTAAATTTTATATACCAAACATCATCAAAATAATAATAATAATAATAAATAAATAAAGAGTAGATAGAATTTTGTCATGCAGCCATCCTTGTCTTTTCCACTATATTTTCTTTGATTGTGGAATACTATATATTGGCACAGGTGGATAATATTACTAAATTAATTGTTGAAGGGATTAGTTGAAAAAGAACAAGAAATTAAGTGACAGAATTAAAATTTTCAAGAGAATATATAATTTCTCATAGAAAATGAAAAACTAAAATATTTTCACTAATTAAAATACTGAGAGGATGAGACTGCTCCTCCTTTAATTAGAGATATCAAATTTCAAATTTTGAGTGTGAAAAAATTCTTGATAGAGAGCGCTCGCCCGAATGAATCCTACACGGTGCAAATATGGAATAGTTAAGTTCCAATGCGTGCACCAGATATCCAATGAGTGTTTTTTAAAAAATATTTCTTATAAAGAAATATTGTCTAAATTCACATTCAAATTTAAATAGAAAAAAATGGAGTTTAGAGTTGAATTTTTTTTTTGTTCTTCCTTAGTAAATTATTACTCTCCCCTGTCTCATTTTATGTGCCATTTTTTTTTTGATCCATCCAAAAAGAAGGGCATTTTATTTTAATTGAGAATAATTTATCTTTAAAATTTTCTTTTTACCCTTAATGAAATGATTCTAAAGATACAAAAATTTGTAAGTATTATTTTGAACTACAAATTTTAAAAATCTTCTAATAAATCATATTAAATCAAAAAATGTCACATTTTTTAGGAAGTATTTAATTACAAATTACATTTAAATGAATCAAATCCCATCCTAGTAAATCTTTGTCACCAAATAAAAGTATTTTACCTTTTTGTATAGTCAATTGTTCGACTTTCAATCAAATAATTGTTGGTTAATAATGCATCTTGTGATAAAAAAGTAATATTATTGCTTTTGTTGATAACATTATATTATTATATTATTTTGACTTTTGAATGTTCACATTTGTCCGTATTTTCCACGTTTAGAAACAAAAAGATACAATTAAATTAATTTTTTTTTCCTTAGATCCTGCTAATAATGTGAGAATACAACAAAGGCCTGCAACATTTTAATGGCTTATTAAATACGCAGAATAAAGTAAAATATTCTACATTAAATTAAAAATATAAATTTTATATTTTCAGTTAAATATATTATAATTTTAATCTCAATTTAATCATAAATATTTCATCAAATTCTAACTTAATTTCGAATATTCCATTTAATTCGATATTTCATCTGTCTCGATTTTTTCCGAAAATAATCTCTCCATCTCCTTGAGATGGTGATAAAATCTGCCTCTATTTTATCTTCTCAGATTCCACTTGTGAAATTCCACTGGGTATGTTATTGTTTGTGCTGAACTGTCTTCTGTAATGAACTTGAATCGTTCTTATAGTCTAGATCTTATTACCGATACGATGGATTGCTATTTAAAAACACTTTCAATACAAAAAGAGCTCCTCCGCAGTCTTAGTTCAGTTTGAAAAGTCAAGAAGGCACGAAGAACTAACAAAGAGTCTTTCTATTTAACTGTCCAATCTGTTTCAATCTATAGAATATTCTTTTCAATAGTTTTTTAAAAAAAAATATTTTTATAATAATTCAATTTTAATTATCTTTAATAAGATAATTTATCAACACATGCATTAATAACTTATTTTACACAAATTTCAAAAGTGCTTTTTCTCACTTAAACTTGACAATATCACAGAAATCAAATAAAAAAATATTTCTTACCTTTATATAATAAAATAAAAATATTTTTTTAAAAAATTATAATTTCGAAAATATATTTCCAAAATAACTTTATCCATGAAGATATATAGCTAAAATCTAAATAAAGCAACCAAACTCATCTCTTCCAAGAGTCAAACAAAAAACCTCTCTCTACCATTTCTTCTTCTGCTGCTGCCTGCTTCAACAATTACGTAAATTCAATTTTCTGCCTTTTATCTTCAATTTTCATCTTTCTTCTCTTCCTTGTAATTCCACTACTTTAATTTAGCTAAATTTAGCTGTTTTTTCCCTTCAAAACGAGCTAAATTTCAGCTCTTTTGGAGATTTTTTTTGCTTTTTGATTGATCAATCAGGTTAGTGTTTTCTCTCTAGGCGGATCTGAAGAAAAAGAAGTTAATGGATTATTTTGGAGTATATACAGTTATTCTATCTGTAAAAGTTTGAATTTTTGCTTGCTTTTTTAGTAATTGAAAGTATTGAGAAGTAGCTGAGAAAAGGTAGCTTCGTAGCTGTTTAAGCCATTGATCTGCTTTTATGTATGTTGTAAATAAAAGGGGCATTTCTATTTTTGGGAATTATTTTCTATTTTTACTATAAATTTGAATTTTTTCTCTTTGAAGCTTTGGATTTATGTAGCTGTGGTTGTTTTCTGTTTGTTGTGTTGCTGTGTGTGTTGATTTTGGGAAATGGGTGTCTGGAATTTATGTGTATCTCTCTTTGTTTTTGTTAAAATCCTTAGATGTATTGATAGTAGTGGTCAAATGTAGCTTCTGGGCAGTAGGTTCAAAATTATGCTTGTTTGAGATTTTTTTTAGGGCTTGATATAGATGATATAAGCGTATTATTTCTTATTCAATTTGTTCTTTTGAGTAGAAGCAAGATGTAAGTGGGCGTTTGGCCATGTTTCATTGCAAAATTTGGATAAAGTAGTTCTTGTTTTCAAGGTGAAAAATGAGATTTGATAATTGGAACCATATGTTGACTAGTGTTAAAGGAACTAAATTTTGGTAATGAAGTGTTAATATGTTGTTTCGTTATGTAACAGGCTTGGCAGCAGAGTTCCTTTCTCTGTAAGTTGACCTGCCTCTTTCTATTGAAACAGCAACACTGGTGTAATGACTTGTTTTGGTCTTTGCCTAAGAGGGAAGGCATCTCCCCCTCATAACCATGTAGTAGAAATTGATGAAGGTTGAAATTTCTATTTTTTTCCTCATTTTTCCCTTCTCTTCTTTTAACTGTTGCCAGCTTCTATAGCATTATATCGTACTTGAGCGAGTTATTACGATTAGGATTCTTCTTCTTCTTAATCATATACAGACATTGCCTTTTCTTACATGATTTCTCAATAACAATTCAAGTTGTAGTGGTCTAGTGGTCAATAAGGTCTCATATTCAATTTCCAATTGAGGCAAAAAATCACTAGGTGCCACCGTCTTCTCATCTGCCTTGTTGGTGGGAAGAGAGATCCGGTACCTGTGCTGGTGGGAGGTAGCAGGTACCCGGTAGAATAATAGAGGTGCATGCAAGCTGGTCTGGATACCACCTTCAGAAAAATGATTTAAATAGTTGTCATCATTCAAGACTTGTTAAGGTTCCTCACTAAATTTAGAATTGTTGCAGAAATTTCAACCATTGAGAATGCAAAGGTGTACAGCTACAGGGAATTGCGTGCTGCAACCGAAGATTTTTGTCCTGTAAACAAAATAGGGAAAGGAGGGTTTGGTTCTGTCTACAAGGTACTTTATTTTTTACAAAAAGATTTTTTTTTTGATTTTGCAATTCCATTCAAATAATAAGCTAACTTTACATTCTGTTGTTAGGGGAGGCTAAGAGATGGAAACATGGCTGCTATTAAGGTACTTTCTGTTGAATCAAAACAAGGTGTAAAGGAGTTTTTGACAGAAATAAAGGTGATCTCAAGTATAGAACATGAAAACCTGGTGAAGTTGTACGGCTGTTGTGCAGAAGGGGATCATAGAATATTGGTGTATAACTACCTGGAAAATAATAGTCTTTCCCAAACTCTGCTTGGTGAGTTGTAGTCCTTTGTCATTATTATTTTTAGCTATTCTTTTTCCTTCTCTTTGGTTTGTACTTCTGGTGTGGATACTGAAGTTTTCCTGCTCACAGGTGGTGCCCATAGCAGCCTCCAGTTTAGCTGGACAACACGAACTAAAATATGCATTGGTGTTGCACGAGGACTTGCATTCCTTCACGAAGAAGTCCAGCCTTATATAGTTCACAGAGACATTAAAGCAAGTAACATCCTTCTCGACAAAGACCTGACCCCCAAAATTTCAGATTTTGGTCTTGCTAAGCTTATTCCAGCTGATTTGACCCATGTTAGCACTCGTGTGGCAGGAACTCTGTAAGTTTATGTATTCTTATGCTTTTTATCTTCTTAGACATATTTCTCTTGGTGAATTATAGGTTATGAATTAAAATGAGTAAGCCATTCAGCAATAATCAAGACTGTTCCCAGATAAGAATATCCAAAGAAGAAGATGATGACTCGTTTGTATCATCTTTTTCCTATTCATAGAGCTCCCATTTTACCTTTATCACAGACAAGGTCAACTTTTGATTGGGTGGACAATGAATAGTGAGGTCTACTTGATTGGATTAATTTTGACTGTGTAAGGCGGAAGAAGGGTTTGGTTTGGCTAGATTGGCATCCAACATATTTAATGTGGTGTATTATCCAAAACCTCAATGCCTTTTGGAATAAAGCAGTACAGAGATGGCATTCCAAAACCAACATTTTGGAAAATTACCTATTTCACTCTGTGGAAGTTTATTTTGAGTTTAATACATAGATTCTTCCTTTAGTGTGGTTAATGTTTTTCCAATTTAGAAGGACCATAGGAGTGGTAACTTCATATTTTTGTTGTTCACACTCGTTGGAATCATCTTTTTCCTATTTATCATGCTCCA
This sequence comes from Solanum medicagineum, assembly GCA_026153255.1. Taxonomy (NCBI): domain Eukaryota; kingdom Viridiplantae; phylum Streptophyta; class Magnoliopsida; order Solanales; family Solanaceae; genus Solanum; species Solanum medicagineum. Next base: position 12,516,728 of record JAPFFP010000099.1, read on the forward strand.
TTTTAGCTTTATATCCCACCGTTGAAGCTTCGATGTCTAGGAATACTATTTTCCTAGTCTAAACTATTGGAGGTGGATAGTTTAGTTTATACTTGAACCTGAAAGCTACTTTCTGGTTTTCATAATTCTAGTCTTGATCTTTGAAAGGTCAAGCATGCTGCTCATCTCATAGTCTTCCCCAATCTTGTCCTTTACTGAGGTTGTTTAGTTTGTGTTTGTTCAGGTATAGTTCCACTACTGTGAGAAAACCTATTATCTTCAAAAGTTTTAGCTGTTTGAACTCAGGATGGTAAGATACTCTAGGATTGTCCGATGCCTGGAGTTGGGTGGTATATTCAACTTGAGCTTGGTGTTAGAGTGCAAAGTGATCCTCTGAGATATAGCAGGATAGAGTTTGTTCTTGTCTTCATTGCACTGTAAACCCAGGCTTATTTTCAGATGGTCTTAGGATCAAGTGGTGCATGGACAAATTGTATGTGGATTATGGAGCTAGGAGTATAACGAAATGATGATACGAATGAATACTGTATTTACTATCAACTTGGTTCTTTTTCACGTTTTAATTGAATGTTCGATTTAATTTTGTAATGTTAAAGCATCTTGTCCTCCATCATGACACTTGTTCTCTATCTTGAAATTTTGAATGAATCTCTTCCAAGGAGTTGTGCTGCAATCCATGGAACCTTTACTATTCGAGTTAGTCAATGCAAAGGTGATGCCAAAGTAATGTAACAAAATGAAATTTGGAGTACTTCTAATTGCGAGATGCTTAAATTATGTACCATTCACTTTATTTATTTATTTTTTTTGTAAGTATGTCTCGGTCAATAATTTTGTCAATGAAGTTCAGGTTTGTAGTTTAATTTAGTAGTAGCGAGGAGTTAATGACACAAAACTTGGTGGTAGTAGTTAAATTCTAAGAGAAAAGGATGTAGAATAGTTTTTCTCACTACCTACTTGTTTAGTTCACATCCACTTGCTTACCTCTCCAGCTCTATAGATTCTCCTTCCTGACCCTGATCAATGTTGTAAAAAAAAATGTGGAAAGGCTATTGATGGTCTTCTTATATATTCAGCTAAAAAAGGAAACTGCATATCATATTCACTTGTTTATCATTGTGCATAAGTTCTGATGTGTGTATTTATTTGTAGAGGTTATTTGGCCCCTGAATATGCAATGAGAGGGCAGTTGACACGGAAAGCAGATGTATACAGTTTTGGGATTCTCCTTCTGGAAATCGTTAGTGGCAGATGCAACACAAACAAGCGGTTACCTATTGAGGAACAATATCTTCTTGAGCGGGTATGGGAGTTGCTTTTAACATTATTCTGTTTCTGTTGGATCCCGACTACCTACAGAACGGGAATATATAAGAAGATATAAATTGTTTCTTATTCATTAATAGTAATACATATGAGACCTGTGGCCATTGGATTCTTGACTGCTGATAGAACATGATGGGAAGATCAGCAAGGGTGGTTAAATTATTTGATCATTGGTTTGAAAAAGTATTATCTTGGCACTCTCTTTGCATGGTTATGACATTCTTCTTATTGAGATAATTACAGTCCAATGCCTTTGGTTAATCCAGTTTACAAACTAGAATGCAAATGCATAGGTTTTGAATATTTGGGACTGCCGCGGTAATTAAGTTTGACCGACAAGACAAAAAAAAATTAAAGAAGCCCATTATTATTTGTGCTCCTGCAGACAACATCCTTGGACCTAGCCTTCTAAAATGGCAACAAATGTGGTCGAAGCATCTTATATAGTCTAAGCCCATCTAATCCATTGTTCGTATATTGTTTTTCTCAAGTGGGATCGTCAATATACTATTAAAGTCATAATTGCTTGCTTAAGAACAGAACAAACAGAAAATAAATATTTTGGCATTTGATGGAGCAAACATTACCCCAACCATTGAAAATGAATAGGATTGCCTTCCCCGATTCAGATAGAAATTAGATGTAGGGAGAGTTACGTTACATTTTTGATAACTTGATATGCAGGCATGGAGACTGTTCAAGAAGGGGGAGCTCGTTCAATTGGTAGATGCATTATTGGGAGATGACTTCGAAGTTGATGATGCTTGCAGATTCTTGAAAGTATCTCTTTTATGCACCCAAGTCATGCCCAAGAGCCGACCAACGATGTCCACTGTGGTGAAATTGCTGACTGGTGAGATGCAAGTGGATGACAAAGAGATATCTGAGCCAGGCATGTTATCAGATCTATTGAGCCTCAGGAATCAGAAGAATACATCATCAGGCTCGTTATCTGCTGGCTCGGGAAAACAAGTTGATTCCTCTCCATCTGTGAACACAACAGAGACACATGGAACTTTGACTTTCACGACAATAGATGAACGAAATAGCTGATCCAAACACTGCATGGTAAAACATGTCCTTGTCTATCTGCATTTTATCTATTGAGTTTTTTCTCCGTCGGATTTTGCTCTGTAGTGTGTGAAATTAGCAGCTTTTTCACTTCATTTATATTCTAAACTGTAAATATAACCTGGAATTTATAAAATTAGATTAGGTATTCATTGAGACTTTCCCCCCCTTTTTTTTGCTATTCAAGTACATGTCACAATTGTACCACGAGTGAAATGTTTCTTGGAAATGCAATGATTTGTAACTTGTAAGCATAAAGCTTCCATGGAACTTGACAGTATTGATGTATAGGTACACTAAAAATACCTTGAAAAATTTCTCCTTGTACATCATTTATTATCTTTTCATACTTTACACATGGTCAGCAGCAGCATTTTTTTTTTAATCTTACCATAGTTTTCACATGGTCACCAGCAGTACACACTGACTCTACCTATGCCTGAAGGCTCCATTGCTCGGACTCTCCAAAAGTGATGCTGCATCTGTACTGGACCTCCTGACCCAAGTTTATAAAACCTAATCCTTAATTCCTTACTGAATTATAACAGTGGGAAACTTTTATTTCATTTGTACTCTGAACATGAAAAAATAATATCCACCTCAATGACTAATCCATCTTCTTCAGTATAAACTACATCTACTTGGCCAATCAATTTAATCATCAGAATTAGAACAAATGAAAACTGTAAAAATACAAAAGAATGAAAAGCCTAATTTCTGGTTCTGTAACATCTGCACCATAAAATTAGATAACAGAGAACTCTGTAACCCAAGATGAAGCACAACATCACTGCTAAGTTGGTCCATTTCTGTGACTCTTTAAGGTCTTGCTGTTTCAAGAAGTCAATCGCAAACAGCTTGCACTCTCCTCTTTCACTTTCTAAACATCTTTTCCCTCCCTTGCCTCCATACTCATTTATCAAGAAGCACTCGAATGGGTACTTAAACAGACTTAGGTAGTGCATGAAGATCCAGTAACTAGGTATTTTCTCCTTTGAAAGGAAATAGCCTGAGAACAGGAAGAAAGACCCCATCAAGCCAGCAATAATAGATGTTCCCATGATGAAGTTTGGGACAAGCGCGCTGAAACATGCAGTGAAAGAATTTGACATTAGTACAACCATCCAAACCACCATAGCAAAATAGAGGAACCCATCTATGTTTCCCCTCAGACCAACGAGCCAGTAAACCGGGACAGTGTAGAGAAGGCCAACCATCAAGAGGAAAGGAAGAAAGACAAATGTGTTTGCCACAACATAAGAGGATACTCTGTATGCTCCTCTTGAAGTCTCCCTCATAAAGATCGTTCTCTCTTGTAAGAAAATGGGCAAGCCTTCTGTCATAGTGGAGAGTAAGAACGTTAGACTGAACGCGAAGAATCCTAATCTTGTTTGTAAAGCAACCTGCCCTAGATTATTGTCAACATTCATGAATATTGACCCCAGTATAAAGCCTGCCACCAATGCTTGTATTATTCTGGTTGCAAAAAGTTGCTTGGTTCTGAATATGTTCTTGCAAAATCTTCCTCCTAGTATTAAAATCTCCTCAATGTAGGAATTCACATAGGAAGGACACTTCTCTACCATGTCATTGTGGTTGGAAACTGTAAATCCCTCATCATCTGTCCTTAGACTTTCCTTCTTTTCGGCATGACCCTTGATATGAAAACGGACATTGGGAGTTTCTGAAGTTTGAATGACAATGCTGCCTGTGACATCAATGGCAAATTCAAGCACATTGATGTGGGGTGGAATCTGTAGACTGGAAAACTTGATCCTCTCTTCGAGATACTCCAACGAGCCATTGTGAAGAACACACCCATTCGAGAGCAAAACAAGTCGATCAAACAGTTCAAGAATCCGAAAACCAGGTTGGTGGATAGTCAAGACAATTGTCTTGCCTTGATGAGCCGCCATCACTTGAAGAAGTGATATAACATGAAGCGCAGATGCTGAATCCAGCCCAGAAGTTGGCTCATCAATGAGAATCACAGCTGGATCATGTACTAGCTCAACTCCAATCGACACCCTACGTCTTTGACCACCCGAAATTCCCCTGTTTGATCCTCCCCCAACTCTTGCACCAGCTACCTCTTCCAAACCAAGCTCCTTGATCAACACTCCAACTCTATTTGCAGCCTCTTTTTTCCCACCTTGTAGCCTCAGAAGTGCACTATACTTGAGTGTTTCTTCAACTGTGAGCAGAGGAAACAGGGCATCTTCTTGTGTCACATAACCAGATAGTCTCCGAAAACACTTGGCATTCACAGGATAGCCATTAACTAGTACCTCTCCAGTGACTCTAGATGGTGATATTTTCCCTGCAAGAATCTCTAACAGTGTTGTTTTTCCAGCCCCACTAGGACCAGCAATAGCTGTAATCTCTCCTGGCCTTGCTTCACAATTTACATCCTTTATAATGAACTTCTGAGGTCTCTTAGGATTCTTGCAACAAAAAATCCAACTTAACTCATCATATAAAGCACTAGGGAGTGCATAGGAAAGATTTCTTGTTTCTATAGTATATGAACCTCTCTTCTGTCCATCGGAATCCGGTGTCGTGACCGGAAGTTCCATAGTAGAATGAGATGAAAAGAGGGTAGAGAATCAAAATCTAGAGAGGGAGGTGAGAAGATGACAAGAGGAGATGAGCTAACACACCAACCATAATAGTCCCCTTGTGTGATATTTGTATGGGAAGAAAATAAAGTTGTTAAAGTGTTAAAAAGGAGCTTTCTTGAACTTCTTGGCTTTGCCAAATAATTCTTGTTATTGTTGTTGTTGGTTCTTAGAAGTAAACTGAAGATTTTTGGTGAATTGAAGCTAATGTGTTTGAAGCATAAAGAAGAAAAGAGGTTTCTTCTTTGTGTTTAGTCTTGCAGGTAAACTGTATTGTTGACCATGCAGCTTCTTTTCTTGATTACATACTGATTAGTCTTCTTTCTTCTCTACCTGCCACCTTTATTCTTTCTACTTGTCTCCGTGTTATTCCCTCTGTCTCATTTTATATGACATCGTTTGATTTGACACAATGTTTAAAAAGAAAAACAAATATTTTTGCAATTTATCATCTAAAATCATCATCAGACATTTGTGTCATTTGTGTGGATGTAAAAAAGAAATTATATAGTAAATTATTTTTAATTATAGTAAAATGATATTTTTTGAGGACGAATTAAAAAAGAGAGAGTGTCATACAACTGCGACAGAGGGAATAATATTTTTTTTCCTTCCTTTTGATTTTTCTTTTTGACACTATAATTTGTTTACAATCACGCAATTGTTCTGGAATTATTAAGTTAAAATAAGTTCTCTCTAGTAAGAAAATTGTGTTATGCAATGAGTTATGTTGTTCAGATTCTTCACTAATAATGACGATCAATCGATACGTATTGTAATCACAATTAACGTAAAAATTTATATGCACTCTGTTTTTACGATAGTACACATATTTTCTTAACATGAAACTATAGTTAATTAATACATATTTTCTTTTTATTTATAAATTTGCAATAATAAATTAGAATAGGTTGGTGTAACTATGCCAATTAGTAAAAAAATTTCACCCATGATTAATTAATTCAATCTATATCATTATACTTTGTCTTTTCAACCACTAATATTTAAGAATACATAAAAGAAAGGTAGATTCAAAATATTATAATAGTTATTACCATTATCTTGGTATAACTTAAATGAATATTTTTTATTTAGTTATCTTAAGATTAATTTAATTACATAATGATGAGTTGTTAGTCCTACTATTAAATTTGTTCATAAAGAATATCTTATGGCCATTTGTTAGAGAGAAGAACAATAATAATTATTATATGAAAGAATTAAGGTGCATTTCCTAAATTAGGTCTACGTATTTTCCACACGCTTTAGCAATTATAGCATATCATAAATAGTAAACAAAACATAAAAATCCAAACCAACTTTCACAAATTATTCCAAACAAAACAATGACGTGCCCAAGCAAGCCAGCCCCATCTAGCAAGTGATTTTCTCGATTATTTCATCGGATATTTATTGAACTATTTTTAATCAGTGACGAAGTCAAGATTTTTAGTAAAGGGTTTAAAATTTGAAGACATCTACTAAATATACATAAAAAGTTATTTTAATCATATATAAATGATAATAATTTTTCATTGAAAGGCTGAATTTGGATGAACTCTCTACCCATAAAGTAGCTCTGCCCTTACCTTTCACCAATACAAATATTACCATGATCAAGAGAAATAACGACATGATTGATAGTTTAAATAAAAATGGGTTGATTGCCTCTATGATAATGCGCCTATGTGGGAGGTTCTTTTGCTTCGAATCTTCGAGGCAAGAGAATAATAATCCTTGTGCTATAGTATTTGACTTCGTCTCCTCGTCAGTCCTAAATCCTTCTCTTAACTTAGCCAATCTCATATTAAACTATTTTTTCAAAATTAAGAACTCATAATTATCTCAGTCCACCAAAACTTTGACATATACAAAATATTCACCTACATATTAATATTATTATTTTTTGTCTCGACTAGAATTTGAAATGATTTTCTCCATCTTATTGACCATGAGAATAAACAATTATTTTAGATAAAGATGTTGTACTTGTCTTGAATTTGGAAGAAACAAAGTAATGCATATTTAATTCTTCTCCACTTCTTAGGTAGAGAGCAGTAATTAAATAGTAATATTTTTCAATAGTTAGGTCTTGACAAGTACTAGTGGATAAATAATTATCAAATTTAGGCTCACATGTGATGTGC
>JAPFFP010000099.1:12525663-12538110 GCA_026153255.1 Solanum medicagineum
TGCTTCTATCAAACAAAATACAATAAAAAAAAAGTACTACACACACAACAATTTTTACAATTAAGTTTATGAATTAAATTTAATTCCATTTACCTTGCAGAATTCACTCGATATATTATTTTTGTTATTGTTGTAATTTCGAAAATCATGTTTGGCCACAAATTTTGAAAACGAATTGAAATTTGAAAAATATCAAATGCTTCTTATTACTTTTTCAATCCAAAACAACTTCGATTTATGTTCCCAAACACAACTCTAATTTTTAAATATCATTTTTTCAATTTAAAAATAAAATTACCTTTTTATCAAATTTCACAATTTTCATTGGGCTAAAATGGGCCTATAATGTTTTTCAAGGTTCCTTTAGGTATACAGAACATCACTTTGAGCCGTGCAATTGACATTTCATATCCCATCAATATACCAATTAGAGGTTGACGTGTCCGGGATGGTCGGATCCGTGTTTTTAAATCAAATGTTTTGGATTCGATTTTTTAAAAATAAAAATAGTTTGCGAGCTATTACATAAAAGTAGGGGTTTATCTTGTGTGCACCCAAAAGGTAGCGAATGCAAGTTTTTCTTGTTATAAAAAAAAATTAACTCGTTAGAAGTGCTTGTTTCAGAAATGAGTCTTGCAATACACAACAACAACAAGAAGAACACACCCAGTGGAATCCCACAAGTGGGGTTTGGGGAGGGTAAAATGTACGCAGACCTTATTACTAACTAATAGAGATAGAGAGGTTGTTTCCGAAAGATCCTCGTCAGAAAAATATCAAGCCCCAAAAGTAAAAGAAATTAGATATGAAACAAAGAGAAAAGGAAAAGGATTGGTAAAAAAAAAAAAAGAATCAACTAAGATGAAAAGGAAATAATAATATAAAAATACAACAGAAGTAACAAATATAAGCCGGGAAAAAACAACACAAGATAAAAGACACGGCTAGTCTTACTATCCTACTGAAACACCAGGCTAGGCATCAACCTACCCCTACTAACCTATTAGCCTACTATCCTAATACGCGATCTTCACTCATTTCTATCTAAGGACATGTCCTCTCGGCGAGATGAATTTTCACCATATCCTGTTTGATCACCTCTCCAAATATTTCTTCAATCTACCTCTACTCCTTCATATAACCATGCAATATACAAATTCAAATTTAATCAATTTTAAGTATCGAACAACAAATAAAGAAACAACAAAATAATATCCCATCAACATCAGCCGCACAATGACATTTAAATCGGTCGTCTTTATAAACCTCAATGAAACAACAAAATAAGAAGCAAATAATCTCTCCCTCTCTCTTCATACTAATATTTCCTTTTGACTTTCTAAAAAAATGAGTTAAAATCTTGGATTTTTTCACTTCAAAACTCAAAGATCTTTCAAGAATGTTCTTCCTTAAATGTTTGCATTTCCTAAATGCAATAGAAATATGGCTAAATTTTCATTTGAACAACAAAAATGAGGTACAAAATATAAATCAACCTCTTTCTCATGACCAAATCTATAAAATTGTTGAAGGCATCTCTGTTCATCGTAAACTCTTCATTGGAGGTCTCAGATTTCATACTACGTCTAAGACTTTATATCGAACATTTTCTACCTATGGAAAAATCAAAAAGGCTTTCGTGGTCATAGATAAATCCAGTTTGAACAAAGAGTACGATTTTGTGATTTTCAAAAATGTAAGGAGCGCGCTAATGGCATTGAAAGAGCCATACAAGAATATTGATGGAAAAATAACCGTTACAAATTTGCTAAATCGACAACTAGAGACATAGATGACGAGTCTCTACATACTATTTACGTGTCCAACGTGCCACGCGACATGTTTCCAAGTAAATTGTACGAGTACTTTTCGTCTTATGGTGTGATAGAAAAGGGTCCATTTGGGTACGATAAACAGTCATGAAAATCAAAAGGCTACGCGATTTTCGTGTATAGAGCACTTGAAGGTGCAAAATCAGCAATTTATGAGCCTAACAAGTGTGCTGATGGACATTATTTGACTTGTGAAATGGTGATTCCGAGGAAAATGATGAAAAAATCGCTCTTTCGTCCTAATTTACGTTTCGATTTTGGACTTGGTCTACATGACCGTTACAATAATGTAAGATTTAGGTTCGATGGTTGTGGCTCGAGGCCTATAGTGTCACAGTATTCCCCTTATCAGGGCAATGGGCAAATGTATGCACAAACCTCAATCATATGGGCTTTGGGCTTTGTTCTGGTATGGCCCATTCAGACTATAGCCTTTGGGCCTCAGAATTTCCAAGGCCCAAACCATTATGGTTTTGATGGTTCATCAAGGAAGTAACATTCTCTTGCAAGCCAAACATTTTTTTTTTTTTTTTGCTTACATTTTGCTAGCTAGATATGAATGAATTTTTAGGTTTAATTAAGTGTACTATCTAGGTAGTTTCCTTTTTTGGAAGTTGGGAAGAATCTTGATTATGAAGACCTTTTTAATGTTTTTATTAGTATCTTGTTGTTGTATACTTTTGTCGTCTCAAAATACTTATCACTTTTTACTTTGCGGGAATCAAATCATAACCATAAAAATATATCTAGTATAATCTGTCTAACAAGTGAGATCTGAGAAAGATAGAATAAACGCAAGCATTACCCTACCTTTGTGAGGTATAGAGAGAATATTTCTGATAAACCTTAATTCACAAAAAATGTTATCGAAGCAAGATTGCGAAAATAATACGACAACAAAATAGTAAGATGCAAAGCAAATAAGTTGATTTGACTAATTTAATATTCTACAATTGAAATTTAGATACTAAAAAATTATATGAAAAGAATTATATTTTCTCAAAAAATATATTTTCAAAATTCATGTTGTTTGAATCATAAAATGCAAAAAAAGTGACAAGTATTTTGAGATGAAGAGAGTATTACTTGATTTTTTTTTTCAAGTTTATTTTTTATATATTCACATACACTCGACTTATAATTAAAGGTAAATTATCATAGCAAGCCTGATACATATAAATATTTTTTTAAAAAAATAATGACCTACCAATAAATCGAGCTAATAATGTATATATTTTTTCACTGTGCATATAACTTAAATCAATTTTAATTTTCATAGTACCACTATTAGGGCCTTAATGAGATAATTGATATTGATGCATCATGTCAACAGAGGTTGAAAAGGACCAAACATGTCGAATCTGTCATTTTTGAAGGATAGAATTGCTAAATTTGGCCACATCAAGGGCTGATAAGTGGCTATAGTTAAGTTGGAGATATGAACAAAAAAAGAAAAAGAGAAAATAAAGTTATAAAAGCTATCCAATAAGTGAGGGATTTTTTTTGGCTATGCTTTACCAAATTATTTATTTATTTTCCTTCTTAAATCTTTTTTCTTTTAATCACATTGAATAATAATAATAATAATAATAATAATAATAATAATAATAATAATAATAATAATAACAATAATAATATAGTCTGTGTAATTTTATAAGAAAAATAAAATTTACACAAATTTTATCTTTACTTCATGATCGACAACGAGGTATATTAAAAAAAGAATTATTTCCATTATAATTATTTTTCAAGAATTTATTTCGTTTAAATTCATCCATATTAAATGAATTATTTCAACCTGTCCTGCCCCCACTCTTCTTGCCCGCCCCCACATAGTTTTAAACTTGGATTTAGATCTGTCTAGCGTTGCATCTGTTTCATTCCATTGCTTTTTCTACATAAGCGTTTCTTGATCTAGAATAATGTAAAGATATATTTAGTATGTTGTTATACTACTTAATTCTGATCCGTTCTTTTCAAAAGGTCTCACATTATTAAAATTATAACTATTTTTTCATCTTATTTTTCTTTTTAGCTAAGAATATGAAGTTTTTTGTTGATAAAAATAGATAAATGTAATAAGTTAGGTTATTAGAAGATATTCATTTCATATGAGTCGATCTGATTAAAAAATAACATAAAAACACTTCTAAATATATTACAATATTATTTGCTTTATTTGCACATCTAACTATCAACGATATCACTAAGATAAATATCTGTTTCATTTTTTTTTAGAGCAAATAGACAATGTTGACATCGTTGTAACTCGATAGTCATATGCTTTTGTTTAAACGAAGTTTATCTATTTGTATACTAAATTTGTTGTGTCTCATCTAAATGTTTGATGCATAAGTGCACATGTTTTCAACGTTAATTTTGACTAATGACTTGGACAACTTGTTTGATGTCGACATGATGTAGAACCATAGCCAAAAATGTCCTTTCTTTATCTTATGTCCAGAGGTTCAATTAATTTAAATTTATATTAAAAAATTATCATCTTTGATGAAGTATTTATATTAAAAAAACTATATTTTTTAAATTTTGATATGTATTTGTAGAGTTATCTGTTTGAATTTGTCCTTAAAATCTCTTCTTTTATTCTTAAATCTTCTATCGTTTCTTTCGATCCATACATAACATATCATAGCGATAATAAAAACCCAAGCACAAGGGACTTTCCTTTGGTGGCATGTATTACAAATGATACCCATCAAACCTCATATTCCCAAACTCCAATTTGTGGAGAAATGCTCAACCAATTTAACAATGTTTTCCACATATATTCATAGCAGACACTAATGTGTTACTTGAGTTTTAATTTATGATCTTTAATTTAAAATAAAGTAGTTTCTATTATTGTTTTATTACAATCTTTATTGTCAGAATTTTTTTTTCCTTATTATTTTGGTGCTTGCTACTTATTTTGGGACTCGACTAATCTAAATTCAATTCAAAAAGTCTAAATTTGGAATAAAGTATTTTCTACAAATGTGATTGTATATTTGTAGGGTTCTAGGAAACAGCCTCTCTACTTCTTTGAGGTAGCGGTAAGGTCTGCGTACAATCTACCCTCCTCAGACCTCACTTGTGGAATTTCACTGGATATGTTGTTGTTGTTGTTGTGACTGTATATTTGTATATATACCTTGAGCTTAAATTTGAGACCTCTTATTAAAATTAATAGAATACTTATTATTTCATTATATTTTTTAAATGAATAATTTTTAATATTTTATATTTTAAGCGATTTTAAACTTTTTTAAGTTTATCAATACTAGAATTTGATGGAATTTTTCTAATAATTCTTTTTTAGTTTCTATTGTGTCTAACAGACAAAGTTTGTTAAAATATTTTATGGAAATAAGAAAAAAGTAACCTTCTCATAAATTTCAAGAATCAAAACTATTTAAGAATGTATTTAAAAGATTACTTCAACTATTAAACACTAGGGACCAAACAAATCCTATTTCTCTGACCATTATCTCATTACCTTTTATGTTTCAATTCTTTCCTTGTTTAGCTATCAATTATTGCCTATTGGATACCCCACCTAAAATCAATAAATTTTTTTTTTTTTTAAAAAAACTAATTTATTTATTTGTTGATTTATAATATGTTTTAGGTAAATTAGTCAAGTTGGATGATTTTGTTAATTTTTAAAAATTGAGATATAAATCATATTTTTAAAAAATTATATTTACACTCTAAATATTATTTGAAAAAAATTATGATGAAACACATCTTCAATTTTAAAATTTTTAAATAAAGTGAATTTCTTTTTATTTTAATGTCTAAACATCCATTAACATTTGAAATTATTGTATTATTTTTTTTAATTCAAGAAAACTTAGTGAAATTTTCACAAATAATTAGGGGATGGAATTGAAGAAATATCTTATACTAACATTAGAGGGTGATTTAATTATCAAAACAATAGTGAATGATAATTTTACACTAAAAATTAAAATTCGATAAAAAATTACTTATTCTCAATATTTATACGATATATCATAAACATACATAATACTATAACTCATGATTACTTTAATATGAAGTCTCATCTTATTAATTTATTTAATCACAATTAATGTATATATTTTAATATTGATTCATGATACAATCCTATCATGTAAAGATTGTCACAAGTGTAATTTAAGGAGGATTTTCATAAGAAAAAGAGCAGAAACTTTGGGATTGACTGTTGTGTGATCCCAAAAGATATCATATACTATTTTTTTTTTTAAAAAAAAGACTAAATTCGGATTGTCATTTGGGGGCGGCGCTCTCAACAAGATTTTTTTCCATTTAAAGGGTTTAAACTCGAGACCTCTATTTAAGGATGAAGCACTCCCACCAGTGTATCGTAGATATCATATATTATATTATAATACAAAAATTATTTTAAAAAAAAAAGTAAAACAAAACAAAAAAAGTGAAGTTCCTCGTTAACATAAGGAAATTGCTTAGAAAAATTCCATAGCCCCCAAAAAACAGAAAAACTTCTGAAACTTTGGAAGAGTTGTAAAAATTATACATAGAGAAATTCTTCTACAGCTCAAAAACCCTTCTCCTAATTCATCAGTTTCTTCATTACCGCTAAAAATGATCCGTAAGTTTAATTTTTCTCTTTTTTTTTTAACTTTTTTTTCCTAACTTCAGTTTCTTGATTTCTGCAAAGTTTTGATTTTTATTGTGTACCCATGTTATTTTTTACCTTGGGTAGTTTGTAATCTTTGTTTAATGATAACCCTTTTGAGATTTTGTTTATTATTTCAAAACATGGTAGTGTAATTCTTCATGTATTTGTCACTGTTGATTCTTTTGATCATCTCATGGGTAATTTTTTTTCTTTTGTTTGTTTGGTATAGAAATTAAAGTTTAGACCTTGTGATAGTTTAGTTCTTTTTTGGGAATTTTCAGGTAATGAAGTTGACTGACTCCTACTGTAATTTTGTTCATTAAGCTGATGATCATTGATTATTGATGTGTGATTATGCTTTTTCCTTGGATTTTTGATGTTTTGTTTTACAGAAGATTTTGTGTTCCTGTAAAGGTAGAACCTTTGCTCATATTGGCCCTCTTTTGTTAATTTTGTTTTTTTTGGTAATTCTGGTGTTTGGACCAGCTTGCACACCTCAACTGATTCCAACAGGGTATCTGCCACCTTCCACCAGCAACAGAAACCAGGTAAGTGTGTTCACAAAGGCCAGAACAGGCGTTTTTTGTTATTTAAGAGCTCGATCATTTCAAATGCTTTGCTGTCCACTTTGGTTCGTAATTTTATATGCCAAGTTCTTATTGATTCTTTTTCCTACTCAAACACCCCAAACTTGTGATCAGTTGTTCATCCCTTAGTAGTGTGTAGTATTTGCTCTTATTAGTTCGATATTAGGCGGTTGACTTGCACTATATTTTTTCAATTCTTAATAGTGTGGTGTACCCCTTGTGCTTGAAATCTCTCTATACTCTTATCTGCTAATGGTGTTATAGATTGGTTACTTAGTATTAAGTTGTTTCTAATTGGTAAGTCTGAGAAGTTTCCAGCTTCTTGTTGTACTCAGAGACCGAGTTAGTTAATATTGATTTGTCTTGTGTTCCCTCAAGGATTTTAAGATGTTACTATAACTTTTAAAATTATGTCTGTAACCTATGCCCTTTGAAGATTTTCGGGGAAGCTGCATTGGGGTTGCTTTCGCCGCCTAGATTTATGTCTCATGAGTTATGTGTCAGAATGCTTAATTGTGATGTTTATGCAGATTATTGCTTTTGGCAGGTGACACTGCCTGCCTAGTCTTTAAATGACTGAGAAGTGTGATCAGCAGATAGTCTCCTAATTAATTCATAGATTGCACCAATGGACAAAAACATAAGCAAAAGTTGGGTTGGGAACATTTACCACAAGTTTGAGGCTGTTTGTCAGGAGGTTGATGAATTTGTAACTAAGGTATGTGAATGTGATCCTTCTAGTCCATTTAGTACTTTGTTATATCTGCTTTCTCTCTGGCTGTTTTGTTTCCTTGGAATCTACATGTTTATAGTTTGTTGGAATGGACAAAACTTTGTAACTATGTTACGAGTAGTTTGGATTTAATTGGATTTGCTTCTGAAATATTAGGACACAGTTAAGTATGTCGAGAATCAGGTGCAAACTGTTGGCGCAAACATGAAAAAGTTATACTCTGGTGTGGTGCAAGATTTTCTTATTCCAGTGGACGATCATGTAAGAAGAGAACCACAAGCAGTCAATGAGAAGCTAAAGCACACCGTTGGCCCTTGTAGTAGTTCAATGGCAAACACTACACACAACCCTATCAAAGAGCAATCAAGTCAGAATCAGTATGCTGACAATTCCCTTGAAGGCCATAGTGCTTCAACTTCAACTGAACTTGATGGTGTGGTGGCTTCTGAAGAAGCAGAAATTGATCTCTCTGGAGGAAATGAATGTGCCACTACAATTTGTAAGAACTCATGTAAGTTTTTTAAAGAGAATATAATAAAGGAGGAAGCACTGGTAGATGATGAACCAAGTACTTCGGAAGACAGAATTTCATCTAAATCTTGTTCTGACAAAGATTCAAAAGATACAATGTGCTATAGCTTTTCAGATGATGATAAGTGTTCTTCTGATGTATCAAGCTCTCAAATTATACTACAAGATGATATGGTTAGGGAGGAACAACCACTGGCTAAGGAATCAAGTTCAAATCTGGATAATTTGCCTATATCGCAACTCATGGTCTCTATGAATGAAAAATTGTTTGATAGTTCTCTTGATGCTATCAACTGTATTTCTAATGTACCAAGTAGTCAAATGGTTCTGCAACGGAACATCACTAGGGAGGTGCAACCAGTTGCCGATCAATCAAATTCTTTTGGAGATATGGATCTATCAAATTCATTACCATTTTCAATGGAGGAAAGTCGAGGAAATTCCACCATGACTGAGTTACCACATCCAACTTCACTTTATGATACAGAACTTAGGACCTTCCCTGAAGATGAGAGCATTTCCAATGTTTCAATATCTCAGACGAACTTGCAAGACAAAATCAGCAGTGAGGATCGATTTGCAATCAAGGAATCAGGTTCATTAGAAAATAAAAGTTTGCCAGAACCCCTAGCATTTGCATCTGACATACCTCCTTCACGAGATGATCCAGGACTTGGGGTGTCCGTGAGTAAGAGTTTTTCGGATGATATTACTTTTGTTTCTAAAGAGTCTAGTACGACCTTGGCATTTGAAGATGCTCCAAGCACACTTCAGTCATCTGAACTTGTACTTTCTCAAGTTATGGAGAATCAAAACATGGATGTAGACACTGTAATCTCAAAATCTTCTCTGTTAGCAGAATCTTCAAGCCTGTCAACTTCCTCAATTGGAAACCGTATGGAGGAAGTAGATTCTGATTTAAGTATCTCTGCTGGCCTCTCATCTTCCTTGTCTACTTCTTTAGTGAGTGCAAACAATGTTGTTTCTGTCATTCCAGCTCTCTCAAGTACTCCGTCGTTTTCAGATTTCAGTGGTAAGTGGATTCCTCTTTCAACCCTCTGGTGTAGTAGTGAAAGATAGACACTGTCCAATTTTTGTTCTCTCTATTTCTACTTTCCTTTCCTTTCTATTGTATCCCTTCCTTCAATGGATTTCTCCTTCTGCAGAAGTAAATGCCTCCAGTTCTCACGAGTCGGTAAATGACCTTGAGTGGTGTCCAAACCCTCAGTTGAAGGTTCTTACATGTCCTGCAGAAATAGGTACTACGTCGAAGAACTTTATTTTTTTCTTCCATCTTTTGAAATTCATGTGTTTCTAACAAAGTCACAATTAAACTATTGAAATGAGTGCAAATTCAGATTTCTGCTGCAATACATGCTTATTATGTTGTAGTTGATTGCCCGTGTCTGCCGGAGGGATGCTATAACTTATCATTTTCTTGGAAGGAGAGTTCATAGTTTGATTATGGATTTGCAAATTTGAGGTCTATATGCAGCAAGCGATCAACATAGAAGTAAAACAGTCCAAGATTTTCCTTGCTCTCCTCCCTTCCCATATAAAAAAAGAAATGAAAAAGGATATTTGATGGTGAAGGGATGATATTGACTCGAATGCTTTGTCCTATTTTTCAGCATTCTGAAGTGAATGGTGTTGGATCAACTGTATCGCTTCAACTATAAACTTATGGAAGAATAAAAGGGGGGTTCTTTTATAAAATTTGCCAGAAGATTTATGGATGATATTACCTTATTTGGAAAGATCGTACCGGTTGATTGCCACTTCATTTGTGCTTGATCCTTATCATTTACTAGAACATGTAGATGTAATTTCCGTATCTGGTCAAGTCTGCATGAATAAGGCTCAATCTGTTTCTTGCCGAGGGCCTGTGCACCCCTGGGATTAGTCAGGGCTCAGAGAGACTCGGACACCCGGTGCAAATAAAAGAAAAAAGAAAAGGCTCAATCTGTTTCATGAAAGTATAAACTATTTCTTTCTTTCTTTGGAAATATAACAGTGAGAATTGATGCAGATCCATTAGGAAAAACTTGGGGGTTTACAGGTTGAGAGAATAACGCGGAATTATACATGGTCATATATACTGCTTTTTTTTCAGATTGATGGCTTTTTAAAATTGAGCATCCGCACCCTTGCTTTTTGTCTGAGTTTTACTTACTGCTGCTTGTTTTTTTTGCAGGATGTATGAATGATAGCCCCATTGATCTTCCGGGCATGGAAACAATTGATCTAACCGATAAGGAAAAGCTCAAGGAAAGCTATGCCCTCGTTGAAAATAAATTACAAACTCTCGTTTCTTTTAGGCCAAGAAAATATAAGTCATACAAGGTAAGCCTCTCCATTTGTAAGTTTCCCTTTCTACCTCAAATGCTGGAACTCAATTAACATTCCACTTTATCTTCCATACTACAGGAGTTAATACAGGAGGCATTTGCTTCTAGAAAGAGATTGATAAAGGAATACAAGCAATTGGCTGTTTTGTATGCAGACGTAGATGCTGAAACGAGCCAGCACGTTCTGCTCTCTCAGTTACCTTCTCTTCCTTCACCTTGTTTACACTCGACGGAATCATCCACATGCAACATCTGTGAACCTGGGTGGGAGCTCCTGTAAATGAACCTTTTTTCCTGTGAAAACTGCCTCATGATAATAATTTCTCTTTGTAAAGGTGCCACAAAAACGGTTAGCTTAATCGAGCTAACCATTAGTCATATTGTGAGATACATGGTAGAAACTACATCTTATTTTTCCCTTTCCAGGCTTGGTAAGGCTTTTGAAATCATTTTGGATAAATATCATTCTGCTCAAATGCTATGAACATTTTGATCTCTTTTGTTCACTTGTGACATGGTCTCAGCATAAAGGTTTTGGAGAAATTGTCAAAGAGGCCATCTGGATTTGAGGATTAATGCTTGATTCTAAGCAGTGTGTGCCCATATAACTAATGTCAATCTGTATGCAGTGGCTATATTTTGTTCTCCAACTTTGTCAGGACAATAACATATCTGGAGAAATACAGTAGTATAATATACTACGTCAACAACAGACACAGTGCAACCTAATAAGTGAGGTTTGGCGAAGGTGAGTTGCACGGATGGTTACAAATAAGGTCTGGGAACGCAGGTATGGTTATAAGTGAGGTTTTGGAAGGGTGAGCTGTACGCATTTTTACCGCTACCTTTGTGTGGGTAGAGAAGTGGCTTCTGATGGACTCTTGGGTACCTTTGTGTGGGTAGAGAAGTGGACTCTTGGGATTTAATCGACAAGAAAGAAATCAAAGGATGGTGGCAAAAGAATATTATAACATAGTGTTAAGATACGAAAACAAATGAAGCAACAAGCAATAATACACAAAAGAGAAGACGGAACACAATTATTAAATAGTACTACTAATAAGGAGAAGTGTAGAGGAAGGCGACAACATTCGGCGACCAATTAATCTTCTAACTTAATATTTGATCTCTATCTTTTCTATTTAGTGTCGATTGGATCTGATTAATAAAACTTATGATTACAAAACAAATTTGATTGACAAATACAAGTTGCGGCTTGTGGAGTATATGATAAATTCATACGTTCATTTCAAACGAGATGTGTTTTCGTGGATATACAAATAAATCTTTCTTAGTTATAAGTTTCAAATGAACGCGAATTCAAATTTAGTCATGCTCTCGTAAGAGTACTATTTCAAAGTAAATGAAAGCCTTTAACAGGCTTTCTGCTGTTGCCAATATATAGTGCATTACAGAGTCACACACCAAAACTCCCATATTTCCTCCGCCGTAGCTTTTTACTCTCTCCTCATTTCTTTTGTAACATTCCAAAATGAGGACCTCCATGTTGAAATCTATCGTCCGCCGGAGCTCCACTGCCGGCGTTTCCTATGTCTTCCGCCGTGGATTCGCATCGGGATCCGCACCGGAGAGGAAAGTTGCAATTTTGGGGGCAGCTGGAGGGATCGGACAGCCTCTATCTCTTCTAATGAAGCTTAACCCTTTAGTATCTAGGCTTTCACTCTACGATATCGCCGGCACTCCCGGTGTCGCCGCCGATGTTAGTCACATCAACACCAGATCTGAGGTAGCTTTCCACTCTCTCTATCTC
>JAPFFP010000099.1:12538210-12550791 GCA_026153255.1 Solanum medicagineum
CCGGCACTCCCGGTGTCGCCGCCGATGTTAGTCACATCAACACCAGATCTGAGGTAGCTTTCCACTCTCTCTATCTCTCTTCCGTTTTCTGCCTGGAATTCTCTAATTTTTTTTAAATATATGCATGAGTATTTGCGAAGATTTGATAATGAGGATTTGCATTAGCTAATTTGGAACTAAGAAGTAACTGGTTGGTTGATTGATCGTTTGGAAATGATTTTTTGTCGCCTGATACTCGAGCTCCGATCCGATTTACGTTAGCAATTTCACTATGGAGTTCGAGTTTGTTGCGTTCTTCATTCCACTCTTTACTCCATTATTTGAGTGTGTCTTTCCTCTCTATCACATAAATTACATATATTCATGAAATGAGTTAAACACAATATCGTTTTTTCTTCTTTAAGAAGAAAATATGAGCACTTACAGTTTTCATCAGTGGCCTGTTATAATTTCAAAGGATTTGATCCCAGTGTTGTTTGATGTATTCAATATAGTTAACAACTCGAAGCCTATCTACCTTTTGTGTCCTGAACCTATCGTATTAGTGGTTGTGCCAGTTCGTGGTTGTCTTCTCTGCAATTCTCATCGGTAAACATATTTGTGGATTTTGCAGGTTGCTGGTTTTGCAGGAGAAGAGCATCTAGGGCAGGCTCTGGAAGGATCTGATATAGTTATCATTCCTGCTGGTGTGCCCCGAAAGCCTGGTATGACCCGGGATGATCTGTTCAACATTAATGCTGGTATTGTGAAATCTCTTTGCACGGCCATCTCTAAGTACTGCCCCAATGTGAGTAAGCTTGTGTAATTATCTCTGTATATTGGTTATATAGGAGTTCAGGTATTCTTGAAAAAGTTACTGATTTCTTCTCTCATCTGTTGCTTGCCCAATTAACGTAAAGGCTCTGGTCAATATGATCAGCAACCCTGTGAATTCCACTGTCCCAATTGCTGCTGAGGTGTTTAAGAAGGCTGGAACTTATGACGAAAAGAAGCTCTTTGGAGTTACCATGCTTGATGTGGTTAGGGCCAAGACATTTTATGCTGGAAAAGCTAAAGTAAATGTTGCTGGTGCGTCTTTAGTCTGCTTCCGTGTTTGAATTGGTTTTGTTTCGCTTTCATGGAACAATAAATTCATATAACCTTCTGCTACGTCGTTCAGATGTCAATGTCCCAGTAGTTGGTGGTCATGCTGGCATAACTATCCTCCCATTATTTTCTCAAGTAATTTTTCTTTTCTTGTCCTTTGTTATAATACTTTTTCTTTTTTCTATGACTATTATTATCTTTTTTGTGTTGTAAGGGTTTGGTTGAACTCTTTCCAGTATGTATTTATTTAGGTTATCTGTTGTTTATTGGTGATTTCCATCTTGTGGCATTACTAAGTCTTCTTTTTTTCACTAAATTTTGGATATAGGCCACTCCAAAGGCAAATCTATCAAATGAGGAAATTGAGGCACTCACAAAACGAACCCAAGATGGTGGCACAGAAGTCGTGGAGGCCAAGGCTGGAAAGGGTTCAGCCACACTCTCAATGGCGTATGTTTCCGCTTTCATGCTTTTCTTGATTTATTTTGTCTTTCTTTTTCCCTGATGAATATTTACTTCAATTGCAAGATTTTGTTATATATACTAATTTTGCATGTTCCATCAGATGATTACATGTACAAAATAGAACATGTTTCCTTCGTGCATAAAGTAGTCAAAAGAACTTTTTTTTGACAGAGAGTAATTAGTGGATCTTGAGAAGAGATGGAGAAACAAAAAGCAGACTTTTTTGGCTATTAGTTATAACTGGCCCAAACCACTTCAATTATGGACTTTCCTGTTTGCTAACTCGGTTCTAAGCAGTACGTTTTACTTCTGCAGTTATGCTGGGGCAATTTTTGCTGATGCTTGCTTAAAGGGGTTGAATGGGGTTCCCGATGTTGTTGAATGTGCTTTTGTGCAGTCCAATATCACCGAGCTTCCCTTCTTTGCATCCAAGGTAATATCCTTTCCGTATCTTACAAAGACACTCGAGGTCATGTTTACTATAAGCCTGTGCTGATGGAAGTTGCCTTTGTGCTGGATAATTAATTTGTTTTGTCTGAACTGCCCAATTCATTTGGTCATCGCTTTCTAATCATGTGGGTATAAAAATCAAGGTAAGAACATATCATATAGTTCAAGCTTAGGTCCCGGAAACAAGATGTATTCTTCTGTCTGTTTAAGCACGTCTGAAGATCTATCTGTTCTGGATGTGTTCAGAGATAGTTTTGACATCAAGAGTCATTGATTAATCTTGATTATGCACGTGTCTCGCATGGAATGGTAGATAGTTTTCCAACAGTGTATAAATCAAATGTGTTTAGGTTATTATTTGTTCCAAGCAGTGTTGTGAAAGGCGATCGCCTTGTCGCCAATGGCGAGAGGCGAGGCGAGGCGAGGCGATCCTTCATCGCCTTTTAGCTCTGTGGCGAGGCGATCTTCAAAAGGCGACGCCATAGCGACGATGGCAAGAAAGGCGTCGCCTTTTTATTTTCTTAAAAAGGTGACTAATTTAGGGTGTCTTAAAAGTTAAAAGGTAATTTTAGGGTTTTCTTTTCAAATTTGAACAGTTGCACTCTTAGACTTTGATTGCGACTCCAACCAAATGACCCAATTAGACTTCTCTAGCGACCAGCCAAACTTTTCTGGAGACTGCAAAGTCCAACCAATACGCATTTTTTCTTTTCTTCTTTAGATTTCATTACCTTATGTTTCTTTTTAATCCTCCTTTTTCAGATTCTAGAGTTACTTCTACCTTTGGTGTTTTTGCCTCACTATTGACTTTGGTTTTTCCTCATTCATGTTCTAGACTTTTGGTATTTACTATCTATTTTCAATTTTTCAATTAAAATATTTGCTAATATGTTATTGAAATTTTGATTATTTATGTATGCAATTAAATATTTTAAGTTTTTGGTATTAATCGATGTTGTATATCAAAAAAGGTAAGTGCCTCGCTGCTCACATTGCATTGTGGCGAGGCAGACCCTTCTCGCCTTTCGCCGTCCAAAACACTGGTTCCAAGTCACACATGGATCTGAATGTTGAGTTTCAATTACTTTCTGTTATCAATTGACTAATGTGTTGTTCCATGTAAATGGTTTCTTGGCCAAGCAAACTAATCACCATATGGTCATTCTGGTTTTTACTCTTTCAGGTGAGACTTGGGAAAAATGGAGTAGAGGAAGTCCTAGGGTTGGGTCCACTTAACGACTACGAGAAGCAAGGACTTGAGGCTCTTAAGCCAGAGCTGCTCTCCTCCATTGAAAAGGGAATCAAATTTGCCAAAGAGAATTGAAAAAACAAATATCATGGTCTAGTTTTCTAGAGTGACAGTTTTGGATCCTTTTGGGCAAGTGTGTTGTATCCTTTGCTGCAAGTTTCTTGCAGCCGGAGGCATAGATTTAGCTCTTTCGATATAACACCAACATTCCTACAAAATAATGATTGGCAAACGGGCGTCGATGCCAGTTGCCTCAGTGTGGAGCTATTATTCTCACATAGATCATTTTCCAACTATTGTCAGAAGCAGACAATTGATGTTACATGAAGAATGTTCATGACCAATCACTGTATTGTAATTCATTTAACCTTTTTTGTTATACTTCTGAATATGACACGAGGGACCCAATCGTGCATTGTTTGGACTCAGCAGATTACAGAAGCTCTCCATATTTCATATACGTATCAACAATGCAAACGTATTAAACATGGAATCAATTATAAGTTATAATAATTTTAGAATAAAATGTAGGATTATTTTATCTAATTTTTGGTTGAAGGTAT
Organism: Solanum medicagineum; assembly: GCA_026153255.1. Lineage (NCBI taxonomy): Eukaryota > Viridiplantae > Streptophyta > Magnoliopsida > Solanales > Solanaceae > Solanum > Solanum medicagineum. The sequence continues at coordinate 12,542,024 of JAPFFP010000099.1, forward strand.
AAAGTAATCCTTGAATTATTTATCTCACCATTTAATACGTTATTCCACATATATGGTGGAATAACTTAACACAGGCTAACTTATCCTGAGATTAACTATCCTAGGAGAAAGGATAACATGTTGCCAACCAAACGACCTCTTAAAGTAAGCAACTGAGTTCAAGAAAAGTTCCCCATCAATGCATTTTGTTCAGACCTTATCACAAATTATGCAAGAACAAAATCGAGAAGATATGTACACACTACAGTTATTTCTATTTTAATTCCTGATGGTGATTTTACAATGCAATAAATACTCCCAAAGCAAACAGACAATACACATCAGCCTATTATGCTCTTTGTACACCCAGGTTACAGCTGCAGGACCTTGCATAATCCTGCCAAATTGTTGACAATGAACAAGACTTTTAACTCGAAACTAATTTAGCAATCTTTGCAACAACAGGTGCTAAATATCTCACAGTACCAACACAACCACCTCCCATGTAACATCACGAGAAGAATGTGAGGGCCAACAGTTAACATCCTCCCAAAATCACCAAGGCAATAGGCCTAACCCTAGGACATCCTCCATACTTGAAGTTCTCGAAAGGAACTATCATGCAAGAGCCACAAGGTGTCTGCTCCAATGCATTCATAATCAAAAGTTCCTGCAAGAACTGTAAAATAGACAAAGTTACACAACACTTTCTCATGATAGGCTAGAAACACCATGGCAGCACTAAAATAGAAGGCAAAGAATATATGCAGCCTCAAACCAACAGAAGTCAAGTCTAAAAATAACACTGTAACAGTTACTGCCTTTGTTTCACAGAATTACACCCCCGCAGTTTAATGATGATAAATTCAAAGGGAAAAGAAGCATTACAAGCAAATAAAGTAACAAACCTCATCTTCCCCTTCTTTTCACTATAAAATGGTGTCCCCAAGTGCATGAAACAACCAGGGAGCAACAATAACAATTTTGATAGAGGATATAAAGGAAAATTGAAGGAGTTCCTAGTTCTAAGGAGGGAAAATTGCTGCACATGCTGCTCTGCAGGGTAGAGTAGGGTACCTAAGGAAACAGGGCTAGAAACTGGGCATATCTGCTGATAAGATTATATAACCTCTTTCTTTTTTGGATCAAGTGACATTCAACTTTCTCCGAAACTCTAATCAGCAACTGGGCATTCCTAATCATTTATATAATAAAAACTTGCTCCACATGCTGCCCTGCAGAGGAGAGTAGGGTACCTAAGGAAACAGGACTAGAAACTGGGCATATCTCGAAAACTTGCATTTGGCATGATTATGTAATAAAAAGCATGATTTACTGATGGTTTAAAGCATATTAGAACATTTCATCTTCTAACATAACAAACCTAGAAAAAGTAGCTAAAAGGATGGAACAGGAGTAAGAACACAAAATAAAATAAAAATACCTTCTTTGTTTATTTTCCTATTCTGCTCCCTTTTTTTTTTCCTTGTTCAAATGACACAGTTTGAGTGGTTTCCAAGTGAAAAATGTTTTCCATCTGGTTAAATAACCATATTGCTAAATAAAATTATACGGTTGGTAATTCAACTTACTAATTTGTTATTAAGCAAGTAGGTGAGCATTGGTTCATATCATATATCAATAATCTGTTTGATTTGAAGGCAATGGTCAAACTTATTGAAAAATTCCAATATCATATATTGTCAGATTCTGAAAACAATGGTTGCAGTTGACCATTTTGGAAATGCAAGGAGAAGTAGGGTTGCTCAACTTTTTCAAACTAGGCTGGTATTTTTCACAGAGTTTGATAGAGCTTGAGCATCCACGAAAATGGAGCCCAAGTTGAGATGCCTAATACCCCCCTCAACTGTGTTAATCATCAGCTATATGAGCCCATAAGGAATGAAGTTTCAAACTGCCAGGTTCACTCACAACAGAGATGTCAAAAACCAGAAAAGCAAACGTGTAATTATACAATCCAAACTCTCAACTTGTCACTAAAAGTTGTTCCATTACACCACCGGGTATAACATCAATTCCACATCTATCAGATACAGAAACCGTCCTACCCAAGCTATTTCATGGTTCTCATGCAGTCGTAATATCCATTGCCAAGCTACTCTATCAAAACTAATCTATGGTGACTTAAGATGGCCCCTCCTTACAATCAAGACTTTCTAAGACTTCCTGCACCAAAAAAAACTCATGCCCCCAATTCCCACGAAAATTTTCTGTCAACATAAATGGTTATTGGTTATGTTCATCTCATATGTTATTTAACATAACACCATAAGTGAACTTAAACATGGTGACAGTCCTCAACCATATTTCCAAAATAGTTGGAACTGGAACCACAGTCACCATCAAACAATTCCAGAGAGCATCTCCTAATCATGCCCTGTCATCAAAATCAACCTAACAAATGCAGCAATCAAGAATACTTAACAAGCAGCATACTCAAAAAGCATATAACATAGAATTCTCAAATTTCCCTTTTCATATTAAACAAAGGCTTGTACGGGAAAAAGTAAAGTTCACATTCATCCCGGGGGAGAGGGGGGTTGCACCAGCTAAATCAGTCTTACTCACATCAAGGGCTTATCATGTCCTGGGTGAATGAGCCGCCTCAGATCCAGATGCTGAAGAACTATCACTATCAGAATCTGCAGAAAGTGTAGCAAATTAAATTAGAGATACTGCAAGAACTCGAAGAAAATTAGTTAAATAATGAACAATCATTATATGTGTAGCATTGGGACTTGGAGAAGAGTATCATAATTACCGCTAGAGGATGAGCCCGAATCACTGCTAGAACTACTCGAGCTGCTACTTGCACTATCCACCGGTCTTCCACCTTCTATATGGGCAGCATGAGTTTTATCCTTTTCACCTAACCATACATGACAGCAAGAACAATGAGTATTTTTAACCCAATGTGTGTATCTTTGAAACCTATCTGAGGCAACAACTCCTCCTATGAGACACTTACCAATTCCATTTTCTTTAGGTGCATCAGCAACCATTGATGTCGGGTTCTACAATGTAATTTTCACACATTAGGCATCTCAAGCAGACAAACACACAATAACTACAAAAGCGGGGATGAAGAGAAGGGTATAAAAGAGAAAAATGCTCACCACAATTCGAGCAGTCTGAGCAGCTCCTTCCCTGGCTCGAAGAGCAAGTTCAGCTTTTCTCTTGTACTTGCTAAAACTCTTTTTGAAATTTGTTACAAATCTATCAAGCTCCCAGAGTGTTTCTGCATCAACACTATCTATATCCACTTCAATTTCATCGTTGTCTTGACTAAGTGCTGTGTTCCTCTTCTTAATTATCTGAACAATTGCATCAAGCTTTTCTGAAGGTAAATTCTGAAGATTTGTGCTAAGTTTCTGCTTTTCCTCATATGTCATATCTCTCTTATTAAGATCTTTTGCCTTCGGTTTCTTAAGAGCAGGTGTCCTAGCGACATGAACTATATTTGAAGTCTTCATCTTGGGATTAACTGGCCTAGTCATCGACTCCGATCTATCCAAAGTCTGCAGCTGATAGGCATGTGGAGTAAGAGAACAAGAAGACAGTGGGGTGTGGAGAAAGGGAGGAGCATAAGACGTCCTCCTTGAGGTGGGAGTGGGAGTACCAGCATCATGATACGTTTGGTACCTCCAATTAGAATTGTACTCGGCCTCTATCACTGCCCATCTCTCTTCGAAAATCTCTGATAACTGTTCGGCCATAACATGAACATCTTGCCCTCTAGGGTTATAAGTCATGGCATTACGAAAGACAAGTCGTACGTCCTCTGCAAATTCCATTGGAGACTTGTACCAATTCTGAGATAATCTAGTCTTAATGGTGCCCAAATCCATAGGATGCTTAATGATGTCATAATAATCATGCAGCCCAAGAGCTTTCACGTTCACTGGCTCATTAAAGACCCAACCATGCTTGTGTTTCATCAACCTCTGAAGCAAGCTGCTACAATTCTTAAAAACCTGAAGTTTATGCTTATCAAACCCAAACCCATTCTCTGAACTGGCATGATGCTTCTTCCCAGACCCATTGGTCTTCAGTCGCTTATTGCTTTCAGGAGGCAGTCTATCCTTACCAAGGAGGAACTCAGAATTCCTGTAATACTGATTAGCCTTTGGGGTCCTCTTCTCCTTCTCCATAAAGTCACTAGAACCATTAGTGTTTTCCACATTCAGAAAATTAGGTCGCTGGAATGGTCTTGATCCAATGTGCCCGGCAGAACGTACCTCTGAATTTATTCGCGCTAAAGACCGATTCTTGATCACACCATTATCCATATACTGTGGATGGCTGTAAGAGCTAATAGAACCACCAGGGACAGTAGAAACACTACCAGGGAAAGTAGTAACACTACTAACATTAATATTACCACCATTTATACTAGTCCTATACGATGCCAGCTGAAGCTGTTTAGCTTCAAGCTGCTTTACCAAGCTCCTAACCTGGTCAAGCTCACTCTCTAGACTCATACCGAGCTCTCTGATCTCATCTCTGGACCTTACTCCAGTTAAATTAATCCTAACTCTATCATGAATTCTAGAAATGACAGGCTTACCATACCCATTCTCCACTCCAAGAGTGCCATTTTGTGGTTCATCTCTATGATCCTGCATTGCGGGATGGCTTCCGCTGCTGCCTTGTGGGACTTCTCCACCACTAGACACCACCACCACTGAGCCAGTGCCAGTGCCAGTGCCAGTGCCAGGACCCACTTCAGGTACATCTCTACCACATGAACCATCTGCTGATTCCCCATCTTTATGCTCCACCGGTTGTCCAACACCGTCATCTCTAGGTTCATCTCTACCACAAGAATCTTCCGTCAATTCCCGCACCTCCCCACCATTAGGAGTCGACGAATCCCGAAACTGAACTACTGCCTCCTCTTCCGTTGATTTTGCATTTTCGGCATCTAGGGTTTGCAAAGACAGCTGCCGCACATCATCATTCTCGTTCGTATCCCTCCCGCTGTTCGACGTAACCTCCGGTACAGCTGCAGTTGAGCTCACGGTGGCCGCGGCGGCCGGAGCAACGTCAGTATCAGTATTCTCTAGGGTTCTGCGGCGCTTGCGGGTATAAACTTTGACGTCATCGCCCCAACGTAGCCTATATCTTGAATTCAAATCGTTTGCATCTGAATCCATACATGTAATCACAGCCCAACAACCTCGTTGTTCAAGCAAAAAATGGATGAAGATGAAGAAACTAAACCCTAACCCTAAATTATCAAATACCCAAAGCACAAAACACAGCAACAGGGATAGAAAAAATCGAAACTTTCCCCTCTAAAACCCTAAAACCCCATGGATTTGAAACGAAAAACTGGAAAGCTTAGCTCGATAGGAATCGATATTTTCAGGGAAATGGAAGACGAACGGAACTAGGGTTTTTCAGAATAGAGAGACAAAAACAAAAATTACGAAAAGTTGAAGGATCTATTGAGAAAATAAAACAAATTTAAATAAAATTTTTAGGATTTTGAGAATTTAGGGAGTGAGATTGGAGATTTTATTTTGTCGCGGGGGAAAAGAGGAGAAGCGATCGAGGGAAAGTGTCCGGATCCGAACTCTACTCGCCTACTTTTCTTTTATATTATTAAAAAAATATATTTTATTTTATATGCTTTTAAAATATATATTATATATACGCTTGTCATTAAGTTGGTTAGGAGGATGGTCATTCACATAAATAATTTGGGATTAATTTTCGAGTCGAGTCTGTCATACAGGATATCTCTAGTTGAGTTTACATCTCTTGTGTCGTTGACAGGCTATTACATGATACGAGATTTATCCTGTATGCACAGGGTGCTCACTCGAAGGATAGATATTGTGATGGAGATGGCAGTGGTTGCATGCTATTGTGGGGGTTCGAGAAAACAATAATTATATGTTTTATTTGGTGTTATAATATGCATAATTAATATGTAATAAATCATGTTATTAGCGATGCCAGAGGTTTTAATGTATGTATTGTAATCTATTATCTATCTATACTATATTAAAAGTGTAAAGACCTTTAACAATGTTATTTAAATTTTTTACTGTTCATTAAAAGACAAAAATTTAAGCCACGACGTTTAGTTGATTAGATTATTATTTTTTTAAAAACATAAAAAAGGATGTCTAATAAGCTAATCTTGACAATATTAATTGTACCAAATTCATATTGGACCAGAGTGATAGGGATGTCACCAGCCCATGGTACTAAGGCCCAACAGTACAATGGGCCCAAATCAACAGTCGTCACCAAAGCTCAGGATGGTAATAAAGCCCAGAGCTATATCTCCTCTTTGATTTAGATAGTTCAAAATTAGTAGATATACAAAGATCTAAAAAAAGAAAAATAACATAATTAGGTAAGCATATGATATGTATTTACATTATACAATTATAGTTTGAAAAAAACTTACAATTTATAGCTATCGTTAGGACTTTGTTGTCATAGTTAGGGTAGTTAGGGTTTTGTTGCTATTTTCTCTCTCCTCTTTTCCTCCCTCTCTCCTCTCTCCTCTCTCTGCAATTTTTTGCAGATATACAATTACAAATATATACCAACTGCATTTATACAACTAGTTTGACAGATGTACATAGTCAATTCGACAGATATACATATACAATTTGTCTCCCTCCACTTTCACTCGCCTCTCTCCTCCCTCTCTCTCTATATCGCTGGCCTCTCTTCTTCCTCTCCTAATCTCACTGGCCAGATATACAAATATATATGTATATTGATTACACATATAAAATTATTTGATAGATATACACATACAAGTTGACAAATATACATATATATAATTCGCCTCTCTCCTCCCTCTCTAGATCTCGCTCGCCTCTCTCTTCTCCTCCAGGTCACATAGCCAAGATTATATGTGTATTTGTATAAAATATAGATTATTTATGAAAATTCCTCTATAAAATATTCACTATATATATACAATGTAATGTTTCACCAGAAGGTTCCGATAAAGCCCATGGCAGCAATTCATGACAAAGGAAAGGCAGGCAACAATTCTGCCATATACAAAATAAGCATGTCTACAACATTAACTAATTGCATATAACCTGAAAAATAGAGCGATAACTTACTATTAACATATTAAATTATTCCATTCGTAATTACGTTGCAATCCAAATGCAGACGTTCAACAATCAACATATATGTGTATATGTCCTAATCAAGTGGAATGCACACATATATTACTTTTATTGAATGGAGCAATTACAATCCAACAATATGACAAAGGAAAAAACATGTCTACAACATTAACATATTGTAGTCAACATACAATATTCCAACTCTCAATCAAAATAAACACGTACAACATATATGTCTTAATCAATTTAGGTTCACACACATTTATGACATTCTAGGTGATTTAGAATGATGTTGAGCATCTGGTCCTTGTGGAGCAACCCTCATCGTTCCAATGTCGTACAACATTGCTCTTCTTTTGTAATACTCCAACGTTGATTCGTCGTAACCAAAATCGCGTAAACTTAGGTGACGAGAGCTAATAATATTTGGCCTTTCGTGACTCATCGATGTAATAATCAGCATACATAGTAACACTAAAAGGTTTATTTTGATGCTAAATGTCCAAGACATAATAAAAGACATTATATGTATGAATATGTGCAAAAGAATCCGAGAATAAAATCAAGAAAAAGGAAGAGGAATATAATGTGTGTGTAACAAATGTGAGTTTTCACTCCCTTTTATACACTAACCAAACCCCCAAAAAATGTCAATTATGTTAGTCAATAAGTTGAGCAAGGGCAATAAGTGAGACAAAATAAGTGGGAAGAGATGATGGGACAACGTTTTTTTTACTGTCCAAATTTTAAATTCTATCACATGTGTAAATCATCTCATCTTATTTGCTATGTCGAACGCTTTCACTTTGTCCGGTATAATTTTTTTTCTAATTCTATCTCTTCTAGTATGTCAACAGATCAGTATTCACATCTCTGCTATCTTCATCTTTTGAACATAAGCGTTCTCCACTAATCGACATTCATATCCAATCTTAAAAACATTTTGACCCGTCCAAATTCATCCATTACTCATTCATTTAGCAACTGTCAGCACAGGCACATTATTTAGTTAATCATCCTGTCATCTTTTCCTCTATCAATGTATAAATTTTAAAGAAGACATACCACAAAAAAGATAGGCCGACAAGCACTACATTATATTCAGACATAAAAGCCTTTATTTCCCATTATGTCTATTTTCTTCAATTCAATTAAATAGTTCATTTGACTTTTGATTCTTTTTGTCTATTTATTTTTAGTATTACAATGTGTCACTTCTATTATTTTAGGCATTTTTCAACTTCTCAAGTGTTTATGTGTCATGACCTTAATTCACGATTTTTTGGGCGCACATTACATGGGTGTGGCACGATGTACCAAAGATTCTATACATAAATATAAAAAAATGAAAATCATTTTTTATGGAGTCAAATAGTAGTTGAGTGCTAATTACGTGGTAAAGAGAATTTTCTCATGTATAAAGGCTAAAGAGATAAGGAAGATGACACTATGGATTAAGTTGAAGGTATATGTTTTGCATTATCATCATTATCAACAACTAATTTATGTTAAACAAGAGCAACAATAACTTACCTCGTCAAATCTCACTAGTAGGTTTTTGAGAGGATAAAATATACACAGATTTAATCATTATCTTATAGAGATAGAGAGGTTATTTTCGAAAGACACTCAATGCAAATATATCAACCCCAAAAGTAG
>JAPFFP010000099.1:12551532-12575673 GCA_026153255.1 Solanum medicagineum
TGTAAATATCGAGTAACTCGATTATTCATAACTTAGATAAATATAAGAATAATTTTGTATTAGATATCTACTTCATGTTTTTCATCGATTGTTAATTTAGATATCGAGTAATTTGAGTATTCATAGCTTAGGAAAATATAAAGATAATTTTCGTGGATAATTATTTATCAATTTCTATAATTGATCTCAATTTAGCATCATATATCGCTCTGGAGAGCATGTTTTTGTGTTGTAGTGTGGATGTCGGAGGAACTCCTTTATGTTGTGTATAGAGTGGTGGGGGGTGGGGGGAAGGGGGCTGTCGCCGCCTAATAAAGGTAGAAGCAGAGGCCACCGGAGCTATCTGTGTTGAGATTGATTAAAAGAGGAAGGAAGACAACTCAAATGCCAGCAGCAGCGATAGTGAATCCCAAACTTATCCACGCTCATCTGAATCGGCCTCAAAAAGCGATTGGAAAGCGAAGCCCTTCTAGTTGAAATTTTGGAAAAAAACTTGAATCGAATGATCGGTCAAACTTGTATAAAAAGAAAGGTTTATTTCAAAGAAGACTAGTAATAAATCTCTTTCATACTATTTGACTAATTGTAACTTTATGATTCAAATAGTTGAAGTATTTTAAAGACATGGCCAAACATTGGTTAGTGAGTGGTTCAAATAAAAAAAAATATCTAAATACAACTTATTTTATCATATTCTTTAAAATTCTCTATTATTTGAAAAAATTAGAAAAATCTCTGCTCTCCCCTATTTATTGATACATCGCTATGCACAATGTATCGGCTAGATGCATCACTTTATGTGGGTCTTTTCATCGTTACTCAAACTGGTCTTTTGATCATATTCAAGTAACAATGCAATCACATCAAATCAATCGTTACTCAAACTGGGTCTTTTCGTCGTTATTTAATGATGAATTTAAATAATACGATCTAATAAAATTTAAATAACAATCAAATAAATATTGTATTTAAACTAACAACATAATATAATACAACGGTAACACCCATCCAAACCAAGGTGTTAGGGAAGGGGAAATTAGTATTTATAAATGGTCTTATGAGAATTAAACCCATAGCTTGATCAAACAGATACAGGCCCAAGTTAATATCATTGAAAACACATGTGGTGTAGTTAGGATGATGCTTCTAAAATCTTTACAAACAAGCATAAATGACTTTGATTATTGACGAAATAAGAAATTTTAAAAGTAATTTTTTTTAAAAAAAAAAAACTTAGAAGACTTTCATACATAAATCCCCCAGAAAAATGTCACAATTTCTTGTGAAAGAAGAAAGAAAACTTAGGGAAAAATTGAGAGATTAAATTTCTATCAAATAAATTAAAAGTTTAACTGATAAGAAGTCTAATGAACCTAAAAAGGAATGAAGGTTGAGAAAAAATTACAATGCTTCTTATTTTTCTAGACCTCGTTGCAACTTATATTTGTTTATTTTTGAGATAAGAGATAGTTGTTCAGATGCTAAAAGTCCCTCGTCTTCAATTCTAAGGTTGCAAGTTAGAGTTATCGAGGAAGCAAAAATAATATAGCATTCTAAGGAAGGATTTAAAAAAATATTGGTTAAGTGATTATTATTGAACTAAAGAAATTGATCTTAGTAGATCAATTGGTTGACTATCTAAACAATTACCATTTTGACTAATCTTTGATTCCTACTTTATAATTCTCTCCTTATTTTCGTTTCCTATCCCAATATTCTTAAATATATATACACATGTATACTTTATGTGATAATATTTTATCGAAAGTAAAATAATTCCTCAAAAAAGTTTACTATATCATTTTATTCCACAAGCATCGATTCTTATCAACAAAGACTTAATACTTGCAAGTAAATTTGCAAAATATTATGGAAGTGGGGAATGTGGATCGGGCAGAGAGGAGATAATGAAAATTATTTTTCTAGAAGAAGAATTTTTTAGAAGACATAATATATAAATATGATCTGTGACTTTGCTTAAGCTGACAAGTATGACCTCTAACGTTATTAATGTACAAGTAGATATTTTAATTATCCAAAATTTGAACTAATAGACACAATATTCATACTACATGACATCCTACATGGTTCCGATGTGGCGTCTTATGTATATATTATGCCCCACAGAACAAATATATATATTTGTTCAATTTTATAAAAATTTATGTGTCCACTTGTGCACATTCAAAATTGAAAGATAGAGACGATAGCTGAAGCCCAGTTAAAAAGATACATTTATGTATTATATCTTTTTAAAAATATTTTAACCTATCAAACGTGAAAAAATTGGAATTCATACCTCACTCATTATGTCATCCCTCACTTATGCTCACCCCCTATGGACTTCATGCATGGGATAAGGTTTCCTTCTCTGCTGGACAGGCTAAATGCCACCTTTGAAGTTTGATGGTGGGGTTTTCTTTTTATTTATTATTATGCATTTCTCTTTTAAAAAAGAAAAAGAAAAGAGACAAAATTAAAGAAAAAAGAAATAGATTGAAAAACTATTTTGTCTTTATTATTTTTATGCAAGATTTTACTAAATCTTTTTTTTCCATGCAAAACAAACCTCTAAAAGAATAATACAACACAAAGTGCTCCACATAGAATCATTAATGACAATTTAAAAAGAAAAAAAAATGTCAACTTGATCCTTGTATATTACTCTAGAAGATTATCTCGACAAGAAATATTATTTGTTATGTCATTAACAACATTAATCATTCTTCATTCGACTAGTTTCTAGGTTGCATTTGTTTTCCACTTAAAGCAATAATCTTAAAGCAACATTAAGTGCTTAATTAAACATCAAGTTAAAGACATTAGTATCCCTCAATAAGCAAAATGCATGAAATATTGATTGATTATTCAAATTCGTAAAATGGATTTCAAATTGCAAGTTATTCTTTTTTAGGAGTATCGTAGGGGTGGCAAAACTAAATTCAACCTGCTCAACTCGTCCAATCTACTGAAGTTTGGTGAGGTTTATAACCCACCCATTTGTTAGCTCGACCCAATCGATCTCAACCCATTTAAAATTGGGTTGGTATGCAACCTGAATTGGCTTGAGAGAGTTCTCGTCAAAATATTTTTAGAACACTTTTTTCAATTTGATATGTTTTATATATAGCCAAAATAAAGAAAAATATAATTTGACCAAGTACTAAAACATTGGGTCTTGACATGTTTTATAACCTATTTTAACCCAACCATTTTTATCCAAACAAATTTGAATCGATTTGAATCTTGACCCATTATGACCCACTCAAATTTTACTCGACCTACCTAATTGTCACTCCCTAACTTTATTTGTACCACACTTCCTTATTAAAGTCAAATTCATTCACATTCGTTTGTAAAATGGATGTTTTAGTCAACCTAATATATAATATGGATAACTTATCTATGAATAATAAAAAATAAATATGGACCGAAAGATGGGGTAGCACTAAGGTTGACCAAATTTTAATTATATAAAAATTACACTTTTTGGGTTTAGTGAGTCATTTTCACTTGAAAAAACATATGTTTGTTTGTTAAAAAAAAAAAGAAAAAGAAAAAGTGGTCTTTATTTTTTTAAAAAACAAAATCCTTATAACTTTTACAGAAAACATACAAATATTTACAAGTATTATAAACATCCATAATGGTTTAAAAAATTAGTGATGATTTTCTTTTCTGTTTTAACATTTTGAATTGCTAATTTGGAATAGTCGGTCTTGCAAATGATTGAATGCACCGACCACTAAAGTAATAAAATATTTAGTTTGTACTAATTAATAAAATCCATTAACCTTTTGATAAAGCAATTAGCATTTGTCCATCTAACTAATTAATAATTAGAGTATAAAAAATGAACTGGTTTAACGTTTAAGCTAGGAGTTATATTGTAAGGGAAATAACTAGGGTGTGTTTGGTATGGGACCAATTTTGTCTAGTTTGATTGGTTAATTTGTTTTGAATTTTTTTTTTTAATAATAATTTTTTGAAGTATTGCTACTTATCTAAAGGTGGATTAAATTCCTTTGAGGTTTACTTGAGATATTAAGTGCTTCGTTTGAATTTAATATAATTAAAATTTTTAACTATCTAAAAGTTTTAGTTTGTAATTAACTTTTATTTTGTGTCAACCTATTTATCTTTCTTGTTCTTAGTTTAATTAGGATTTCATTTTCATTTTCCGCTTGCATCACAAACACATGCGGTCGTTTGGCTGAGAAAAAGTTATTTTAATATTAGTTATTTCAGGATAATTAATTCTGAGATAAGTAATTTCACCCGGTATATAGAATAACTTATCTCATCACTAAAGGGTCGTTTGGTTGGGAACATGTTATCCTAGGATAATTAGTTGAAGATAAGTATATGGAACAAGTTATCCCATTATTAAGGGGTTGTTTGGTTGGGAACATGTTATCTTGGGATAATTAGTCTAGAATAAGCTATTCCACCATATATCTAGAATAACTTATTCCATCACTAAGGCAAAATGATAGGTTAAATAATCCAAGGACTAACTATTATTACCTCAAACTAAATATGAAATAAAATAATCTTACAGTTTATCCTGAAATAATTATACGTTATACCTCACACCAAATAATAAGGTATAAATGATGAGATAAATAATTCTGTAACGGCTTAATACTTCCAATTCAAACATAGGACAAGTAATTTTACATTATAACCTTGAAATTATTACACCTCATGACTCACACCAAAATAAAATTTCTTGTAAACATGAGAGTGATGGTTAGAAATTAATAATAAATCTAGATAGGTTTGGTCAGTCTAGCATAAAAAATTAAAAGTAAAAAGCATAAATGCACCACCAAGAATAGTTCTCCATCTCTCTATCTATCTGCAGTACTAATAAAGTTCTCTTTGGATTTAATTTACTGATAATTACACTTAAAGTTGGATTACTTGAATATTCTTAATTTGTCTGTTTTGTGAAGTCATTACATGTCAGCAGATTTTGTGAATCTTTTGCATATGGGACTTTGCTATCTAGAATTTGTTATCTATCTAGACTTTGCTATTTCGTTTACCTTTTTACCCACTTGCTCCTTTTTATTTCGCGTGTTGACATCAGCATGACGTCAACATAAATACTATGAAATATATTTTGACGGTATATATATATCATGGCGGTATCATATAGAATGAGTTCAGCCTTTTGTGATACTCTAGTGATATATTGATACCCAATTAATATATAGGATTTTTTTCTAAAGAAACAAATAAAAAAATTATTAAAATCTGAATTAGTAGAAAATATATTCGTTATATACTCTGTCAGAATATTTATACAATATCGGTATTATATAGGATTGAACTTAATCATCTGTGATACCCTATTGGTATATCATACAACCAGGTACTGACGTCAGTATGACGTCAGCACACGAATTTTAATATTAGGGGGGCAATATTTTAACAGTATGGAGGTACTAAATGTAAAGGGGTATATGAATGTAAATAGTTTGATGTCATGGAGTACAAGCTTGATTTTTCCAAAATTAATCATCATGATAATGTTTGACATATTTCTTAAGAAAAAAAATAAGTAAAAATGTTAATTAACTTGTATATCCTTTATGAATGAGGAAAAATTATTCAGATAAACAAATATATACTAGTTAATTAATTAATATAGTTATAGTTTGAAATAATTACGGCTCACGATTAACCTCTTTGTATAATTACAGTTTAAGTTTGTACAACGAATTGTATAACGAACTATATCAAATATACAAACACTGCGAATTATATAACAAATTATTTGATTTGTGCCCTATACAAAAATTGTGAATTGTATAGTGGATTATACAAACGTTGCGCGAACTATATAGTGAAATATACAAACCTTGTGAATTGTATTGCAAATTATACAAATGCATGAATTATATATCGGAACATATAAATGATATACAAAAACTACGAATTGTATTTAATGAGTTATACAAACGGTATACAAAAACTGCGAATTGTATAACAAACTATACAAACGTTGTGTGAATTGTATAGCTAAATATACAAACGCTATTATAAATGTAGTTACAAAATGCAATTACCCAAACTATAGATATGAAGCATTGTATTTTTGAGTGGTTATATATGAAAATTTCTCAATAAATAATTAAACTTTTATCTACATATATATGTGCCTCTTAATTTTAGAATAACTAATACTAAAAAAAAATTTAAAAAGATAATTAATTCTCTCTTAATTATTTAAATTAATAATTATTTTTTCGTATACCTAAAAACTATAACGAGACAGGAAAAGTATATGCCAAGTATTATTCCAAGTAGTTAATTGTAAAAAAAATAAGATGGAAAAGAGCAAAAGACAACGAAAATGACCTTTCAAAACCTTATGAGGGATTTAATGTTGTTTTATTTAATCAAAAAAAGCCAATACTCAAACTTCTCAACATCAGCAACTACAAAAATACAAATCCCCATGACTTGGCAAACCATATCCCTTTAATTTCATATGCCTATTTTGATTAAAAAAATAAATAAATCAAAATAGTCTATTAATTTTGAGTTAAAACTCAAAGTTATTTTTGAATTTTCATACAAAGTATTAATAATCCCTCATTTTGCAATATTGGCTGTATTTTTAATCCACTTTAAATTTTTATCTATTTTTTTAATATTAATTTTGTCCATAATTTTATCTATGAAATATTCAATCATGTTTTTATATCAATAGCGGGTGTATAACACTCCATATTCTTAGTATGAAATGAAATATACATTTTGAAGTGATCAAAAAATGCATTTATTAATTACAATACAAAGCATATATCATGTATTTATTAATTTAGAACAAAAATTATACTCTGGTCACAGTCCAATTAATTAATGTTATATGTTTGAACTATATATTAATACAATTAACTTACTTTAATATTTAATTTGTATAATTCCGTACTAGGATATATATCCATTAATCCAAAGTTATTAATCTGCATTTTACGTTAATCTGGACCACAATAGCATTAATGCAAATTAAATTGTGATTAATTATGACTTGTGACTTAGGTTTCCAAAGGCGGCACTAAAGAATTGCCGGCACATAATTTACAATCCACAAAAAGGTATATAAAAAATTACTTGCATTTTATTTTATTTTGTTTTGTTTATATATAGAATTATAAGAATAAACCACTTATTCTTTTATTAGAAATGGGAGCAGGAACGATAACACCAAATAATTAGTTATCAAATATTTAAAAGATATTAGGAGTAATGAGTAATTTACCCAACCAAATTTGTTCAGCAATCGTTCGTAAACTTACTAATCTGATCCAAAATCTCGATTTTTGCTAGCGGTAAATTCTTCGAAATTTGCTAATTTATTGATTTAACTAATTTAAATACGTGTATTTCAAGTTCACTATATATTAGTATCAAATCAATTTCTATCAAAGGGAACCTCACACTCTGAGCTCTCAACTTTTATTTATGTAAAATAACACTAGTATTTTACTGGATATGTTATTGTTATTTTTAACACTAATAGATTATATATATATATCGTTTGATTCACGGTATATAAATTATAATTTTAAGATTATAATTCTTATTGTACTTTATTTTATTTGAGATATAAAATAAATAATATTTAATTTAATGAAATATTTTATCTTATCTCATGAATCGAACGATCTAATATAATTCCAGGTTTTCAACATCACCACTTTGTCATTTATATAAGTTAAGGCTTTATTTTTTTCGAGTTTGCGCATCACCTAATTAAGTGTATTAGTTCTTCTTTAAACACTTGTGTCTTATTTGCGCCGCCCTAAGATTAAATATTATAACTTTAGTGCTACGAATTCTATATAAACCCAACCATTAAGCACTTAACCCTCCTCATATTTCATGCAACTTTAGAACACCATTCTTCCAAACTCAAAAAATGGCTAGTGTTAGATTTTGGTTTTGTTTCTTTGTTATCTTGCTTTCATGTTTATGCTCCGAGAGTCGCCCTCTCGGAGCATTTTCGGGGGAGAAGAAGGAGACAATGATGAAGCTTGCTCAAGATATTTTAAGAGAACGATTGCTTAAAGCACGTTCAATTAAGTATGATGTCAACCGAATTAGCCCTGGTGGACCAGATCCTAAACATCATTAGGATCAGAGGTTGATTCAGGATTTAAAGCTTATGAGTTCAGTAATACGTACTGAACTCATTGCAAGATTATCGACTCAAGTCTTTCAAGAGATTTATGCATAAGAAAGAAGCTCATCATTTAAGTGAAAAAAGGGAAGGATTTTTTTTTCAAGGGAGAGAATTAAAAATGTGCTTTTTTTTAATAATCAATATAATTGGAAGTCGAGATTTGCAATTCCCCTCATAATAGTGATAGTTCTTGATATGATTGAGATTTAACTTGCTAGTTGTGGATAATAATTTAAAAAGTTTATGTATGTTTATTATTTATCTTTATGATGGATCTCCATATCTAAGTATATATGTTTATTTTCATTATCTTAGTTGAGGTATATCTCAATATCTAGTTATAAATTCCTTTCTCCCACTTAGTGTATATAAGTCATCCAGTATGCATGAAGCTCAATAATGTGTATAATGATGAAAGCATGTTGCATTGAATATTATTATATAAGTGATCTCTATCTAAAAGTACACTTCAACTCTTCAACATATTATTGGAGCAGACAAACAAGATTGAAATCTCACCTCCACCATTATCGAAAAGAACTTTCATGTGTTTGATCATTAAGTTTGAATGTGACGGAAAGTGTTGAAAATATAATTGAACAATAAAAGTGTGCTCTCTCTAACAAATAAATTTTTTAGATAAGATGATCATATACTTGAAAACATGTGAAGAACTAGCAAGAGATTACAGGGATTGTCCGTTTTTCAGTTAACTTTATAAACACTGTTCATCCCAATATTCAAGGAGATTGTAGTTACACAACTGTTATGACATATTTTATAATATCACAATTCATAACTTTTTCTTATTTTACTCGAGTTTCATGTTAAATCAATCTATATCATATAAATCGAAACGGAGGCTAGGAATAGTAAACTCAAATACTCCATGTTAGAGTTAAAGAAGGAAACTTTCCATCTTTTTTCTTCCTATATGTTGCATTGATCATATTGTGGTAAGTGATATACAGTTAGATACATCCTCCACAAGCATAACACACATAATGAATCTCTATATATACGTAACAAAATAATATTGATCGTATTATATAATTGTTTGATGAAGGGTTCTGATGAAGCCCACCTTTCGTTACCCTACCTCCACCCATTAATTTATTTATATCTTCAAGTCACGTGATTTTCATTTTCTCAACATCATCTCACCAATACAACATACATCTTCATTCGGACGATTACAAAAATAATCTCGAAGATGGATGATATTGAACTTTTGACCTTGAATTCATGCTTGCTTATATAATAAGTTAGGTTCAAAAGTTCAAGATTATCTATTTTAAAGATTATGGATGCAATTTTACAATGAAAAAAAATTAAATAAAATGTTTTGTAGACCTCCAAAGTGCCTTTATGTGAAAAGCCCACTTAACCCTCATGATTGAAATTGAACTACTTTACCAATCGATCCAGTAAATATGATGTCGCTCCATTTGAGGCCCATAAGCCCAACTTCCGCCTTCTCTTTTTTTGGGATGATTTTTAAAGATATACAATAAATTAATTAACTTACAATAAATATAGTCATAGTTTATTACATAAAAAATAGTCAAATATCATATAAAATATATATGGCATACAATATAGCTTGCAAAAAGTCATAAAAGTATACATTGATTATTTATACATGACTTATATACTAAATATATATTAAGATACAATTAAAAATTGAATATAACTTAACTATACATGAGATATACACTGACTATATATGCCTATACAATGAATGACTATATCTTTTAATAATTATTTTGGCCGAATAACTATGTACAATAATTATCCCTTCTATTTGCGTATTAAGAGAACAATTCATTTTATGAGAATCAAACTAGGTGTACTTTGACAGAAAAAAATCAAAATTAATTTTCTTTTTACATTATAATGTACTCCATGTAAAAATTGTAACTTGCATACATATTGCAATTTTCATGTAATTTCTACATATTTTTGTACTTTTTCACTAAGTTTTTGACCGTGATTAAATTTACCTTTGATAACCAACGAGTAACAAATGATTTTGATTGTGTCCCAAGCATGTACTAGAGTTGTTATAACAATGATGTTCTGTTCAGTTTACACACTACTACAAGCATCTCAATCATTTCATCGTAGATCTATAATCTCTTGTCAAAATAGAAATATCAGATAACTTTGTCCGCCTGATAAATATGTAAATTAGGTCTCCTCCTATTCTATCAATTCAATTACACTAGAAAGAGCTTGCTTTACTTTTCAATTTTGCTACAAGTTTAAGATTCCTTTTATCCATTCTTGTAAAAGTTCATTTTGATGCTTGGCATGCACATTTGAATGTTAGTTGCAATGGACCATTAAGTTTTCAGAAGACTTGTTCCAAGTGGTTGTTCCATTAACCAATTGGGAAACAAAAGTCATTAGAATATTTTTTGGTTCCGGATAGATATTCGATATCCATATTATTATTCGACTAAACTCAATTATACATCGAAAATCTACTTCCTAACGAAAATGACTCTTTGTACACAAATATCATCAAACCTGAACACTCTGATTAAGAATGAAAAAGTACTTGATTAACAATCCATCTTAACATGATTGAACTTCCAATTTTTCTCGGTCAAGTAGAAATTTCAAAAATTCAAAGTCAAGAAAAGAGAAAAAAAGAGGAAGATGATTATTATGTGAGAGAGTGGTTGCAAATAAGGTTGTGAATGTGACTTGTAGATTCCATATTGTCACAAGTAATGGCTCAAAGGATGTGTACGTCCAAAGGCAAAGAAAAGTTAGAATTGATTGTAACTAAAGTGTTTTGTTTTGGTCAGCACTGACGACCTCATTGGCTCTTATCCTTGTAACTTTTGTCACTCAAAAGATTTTTCACTTCCTTAACCTTAATTATATCATAAGAGTGGAGCCAATAGTTGAATATAATGCTCTCTCGTTCTCATTTTATATGACACCTTCTGATTTGACACGATATTTTTTTAAAAAAGAAGACTTTTACAACTTCTGATATAAAATCATTCTTAGACATTTGTATGGCTGAGAATCATTTCATTAAGGCTAAAAAGAAAACTTTAAAGGTATATTATTTTTCAATTAGAGTAAGGTAACATTTTTTTGGGACGAACCAAAAGAGAAAAGATGCCACATAGAATAGGACAGATGCCACATAGAATAGGACAGATGGTGTGTGTATATATGTAGTCACTAGAGTTAGTGCCAGCACGAGAATGATATATGTTACTTATTTTGTTCCAATTTATATTGTACATATAAAATTTTGAGAGTCAATCAAAATTTTATTTATTCCTTAATCATTTTAAATTGTCAATAGTTGAAGTAGCTGAAAGAAAAAGATTTATTAGGGGTAATATTTGTAAATCAAGCAGCTGAAGTAGACATGTCAATTAGTAGTTGTCTTTAAGGAAAAAATGATTTATTAGAGGTAATATTATAAATTTACAATTACAACAGTTGAAGAAATAATTAATAGAAATAACACGGTAAAATCAAGTTGTTGAAGCAGACACGTCATATCTACTTAACCAAACAATTGAAGCACGCATGTCGCCCTTGAGTTGTCTGCTTCTAGACGCTTTATTTATATGAGTTACTTTGAGTTGACAAAGAATTTAAAAAAGAAAAAAAACACTTTTGAAACTTGTAGTCTAAAATAATTCTACTTACTAATCAAATATTAGTATAAAATAAAACAAAAACTCTTGTTCATTACAAAAACATTACTTGGTACCAAACACATATCCATTCTTGCAGCTTCATCTGCCTTAGATGGATCCATGAGTTAAGTTGGAAAGTAAAGGGTCTACATCAAAGTTGTTGAATAAAAAAATCACTATAAATGTCATTTTCCTACTTAAAGGAGTGAACATCAAGTAAGGGTAAGTCACATGCTAGCTAGCTGTTCCACTCAAACTCACTAATTGCACCATACTAATTTGCTTCAATTAGGCAAGCAACCACTTACTAATTGAATCACTTGTGTTGTCACACATTAAGGAATATAAAGGGTGTAGTTGTTGAGTCCAGGTTGTGTAAGGGGAGGCATCATAAATGCACGAGATAGGTACCAAAAATGCATAGCTAAAGTCGAATGACATCGTAAAAATTATGATTTCATCTGACATTTATGATCTTTAACTTTGGGTGTGTACAAGTACACACTTAAACTTGTGTCACACATCCTATATAGAATAATACAACACAGAATGTGAATTGCCACGTATGATGCAAATAAGAAGCGCGTGTCTACTTATTCAACCTTTTATATAAATTCAAATCTTTTGGCATACCCAAAGTTAAAAGAGTATGAATATTAAATGAGATTAAAAAATTATACACATTTATGTATATATATAAAAATTAATTCATGAGGCAAAAGAGTGACATGTTGGAAAGTGGAACCAAATTTACCTAAGTTAATTTATATATATTTGTCATATTGCCACAGCACGTGACAATGACCTGCCGGGCACCGGCGCCTGTGCACTTAACAATATTACCAAATTTAGTAAAATTTTACTCATTCATATCCTATTTTCAAGGTATTTAGTACTTACTACTTATTCAATTTATAAAATTTATAAATGATTTATTCATTTTGTGTTTATTTTATTTTTGTAATTAAATACTCCTAATATTTATTTTTAAATATTTAGATAACTTATGTTTAATATGAGCAATTTGATAAAATTATTTCAATCATTTATTGTTTCTTAATCATTATACCAAATCAATAGTAGACAATTACTGTTGGACAAATGAAATAGTACTTTTATTACATTGCATGGGCATAGCACCCGCGGTTACTGAACGCATGCACATGTAGAAGTTATTGAGTTTCACCAAACTTGTAATTTTGATTTCAATATTATATGGCGAGTGTAAACTAACCTACAAAATATAAATAAACATTGAATTTTAAGCATAATGACTCAAATGATTCAGGAATTTTCACAAATCTTGGATTCGACTCTGATGCACAACATTTATAATGAGTTTTTATAGGTTTTCATTATTCCACGTTTTATCTTTACTTGTCTACTATCTAAAAATAGTTGTTCAATAATACTTCTTCACTTTATGAAAATCAAAAGATAATTTTACACTTAATTTTAATTTATCCTTATTATTAATTATAGTAACTTTCGTATTACTTTTTCCAAAATATTATATTTGTTACTCCCTTTGTCCAATTTTACTTGTCCACTATACCATTTTGGGATGTCCAACAATAATTGTCTACTTTGTGAAATCAAGAAATAATTTTACTCATAGTTTCTAATTTACTCTTATTGTTAATTATAGTTATTTCTTTATTACATTTTTCAAAACATTGTATTTATTATATTCAAAGGGTGATTTTGTAAGATTATCTGTATCATTTATTACTTTTTAATTCTTATGTCAAGTCAATAAGAAATAAGTAAAGATAGACAGAGAGTATATTCAAAAAGTAATTTGATAAAATTATATGTATCATTTACCGCTTCTTAATTCTTACGTCAAATCAATACGGATGTAGCATAATTGTTAGATGAATGGAGTACTAATTTTCCCTTTTTTGTGTGTGTGTTTGTTTAACTTGAATCTTGACTCCTCATTTAATTTACATGTGTACTAAACTTAATCAATCAATCAAACAAATGTACAAAAAAATTCATTAATGTTTTTGCCCATACCTGCCATTTTGTCCTTCAACTCTTTAGCTTGCATTTTGTTGTTGTACCAGTACATCTCTGTCTAGTCTTTTTCTAAGTATATTATGCTCATAACACTAGTCATTTATTTCTTTTAATTTCTCATTCAATATAAATTTTTAAAAATTTGATTAATTTGAATTTGTGCAGATGAAGTGTAAGGTGTTAGGATAATGCAAACTCTTCCTCCCACATCGGTGATGGAAGGTCAAAATGACCAACTTAAATAGGTTGAACCAATCTCGATCTTTTGGGAGATGCCCAAAAACATATCCATGAGGGCTTGGCCCAAAGTGAACAATATTATACTAATATGGAGTTGGTATGTGGGCATGCGCGGTCCCTATACACAAGGTGTACTGGTGTGCCTTCATATAAAGGGTCAAAGTAAAAGTATAAAATAGTACAAAATCTTACATATATAATAAAGTAATTGCACTTATATTTAAAAATAAAATAAAGTTTTGTCAGTATAGATAGCATTTTTTTATGTTTTTACTTACGCGTGAGGAGTGGCAGGGGCACAAATTGTTATACAGGACAAGTACTCAGATCACATAGTTTATTTTTTAAAAAATTAATATTGGAAATATTTGATACCATGTGATAAAATAAGGATATATTTTATGTCTCATCAAATTATATTATACGTTTTTTTAGCCAATCAAAAAAAATATATTTGTAATTCAATATACTTTTATTTTTATCACCAATATTCAATACCAATAATGTAGTTCCTTGATCACAGTTTATATGCTAAACTTTTTAAGTTCACTCCAAAGAAAACGTTACATTTCCATAATTAAAAATAATTAATTTTAAATTATTATCTTTATCTCTGATAAATAATTTATAACCACATATATACCTAAAATTTGTTTTGAAAAATTGGTGGTACATTACGACGTGACATTGTCTTGGGGTTTTGTTTCTTTCCTCATTGAAACATTGACATTTCTGCGTAATATTTTGCCCGCCTCATACTTAAACTATCATAGTTTTTCAACATATACAATGAAACTCCACAAATAAAGAAAAGATAAAATGTATACAGACTTTATTATTATCTCATAAAGTCTGGAAACTATTTTCGGAAGAACCTGGAGTGATATATGAATTTGTTCATTCTCATATTAGGTGTTAGTAATTCTTCAAAGTGAATTTTTGTAAGAATGTTTGTCTGTCCACTTAGTTCATAATATATGGTGTATACTAATCAAACATATTATTTTTGTACTAGAAATTGGTATAAAAAGACATGCATGAGAAATAAAATAGTGAAAATGTATGAAATTAGTTGTCTCCTGGATGAGAATTTTGAGTAAGTTTTATGGGGAGTGTGACAGCAATTAGGCAGACATGGATTTATAGGGAACAGTAATGCCTCCTCACCTTCACCAAGATTTTTGATAATATCTAGGCCTTTCCTTTTTTTACCTCCAAACTTTATTTTGTCTTTTCTTTTTCTAAGACCACCTCCCTAAAATCCAAAATGGTAAAAAAAAAAAAATCCTATTAGTAACTTTTTCGAACGTATCAAAAGATGTAGTGTAGCGAATGAAGTTCTTTTTTTTAATTAAAAATTTTAAATTAAAATTTTGAGAATGGGAAAAATTCTTAATAGAGACTATTTTCTTTTAAATGGAGTCCTATATAGTAAATATTTGAATATAATTGAACTCTAACATAAATACTGAATATTGAATAAAATAAAAAACTTTTTTGAAGTTTGAAAAAATGGTGTGATTAAGAGCAATTGTTTCTCTCGGAAAATTTTAATTTTTAATATTCTTTCTATCATTGCTTATTTACTATATATTATTAAAAATAAATATCATATTTATTCAAAAAAATAGTTTTACATTTAAATTTTAATTTGTTCTTATTTTACTTTATTATATTTTTCAAGACTGGAATTTCTCTATGAAACATATAAATTGGAGTTTGAAGAAGGGGAGGGAGAAGGGAGAAAAAGTATGCATAAAATTTCGAAAGTGAGAATCAACTTAACTTTGGATATTATTTTTCTATTTTTTTTTCAAATATTACTCAATTTATGTTTAAATCAAAATTTCACAGCAATTCGTTCGGTTTAATTTTGAAGTTTATCTGTTTGACTTATCATTTATCGAATTGTAGATATACTAAATCATTATAGAATTATTAAGATATTGACTTATCTATTATTGATCCATATCGGTTTGATTATCAGTTTAACTGTTAAGATTTGATTAAAAAAATTCTTATTGAAAATTACTTAGAAATAAGGTGATAAATCAAATGAACCATATGAATGAGTTGACAAATTATATTTTGCTCAAAATTGAATATATTAAATTGTAGAATAAGTGAGAATTTGAAATAGTAAAAGATAAAAATGTGAAACTATCAAGAACTTTTTATAGCAAATTGTACAAATATAATTATTTAATTTATTATCGAGTTATCGATTAACTCATTAAGAAAAACTTAAAATATTAAAAACTAACAATCCAATAACAATAAAATTTAAAACATTACCAAAACTGCTAAATTAATAATTTTTTATCAATAAATCAGATAATCGATTTCAGTTCGATTTTACACGAAACTAATTTGAACGTGTACTTTGCTCCTCCACAGACAATGAGAGTGATTGCACTTTGGACAATAAATAAGTAGGACAAGTAATTTATTGGTCATTAGTGGAGGGCAACTAGATACAAGGACATGCAGTGAAAATTACATAGTCCAAAAATGAAAGCAGACATAAAAGACAGCAAAAATAAAAGTGAGTTATGAGAAGGAAAATTGAAGGAAAGATGGCGTTGTTTCTTTTAAGTGAAGCAATAAAGAAAGAGACCTTCATAAAATGTGCATCAGATTAAATTGTTCCTTCCTTAATTAAAAATTTTAAATTCAAATTTTAAACATGAAATATTTCTTCTAAATAGAGATCTATAAAGGGCAATTCAAGGAAAGGCCGATTCAATGGTCTATTATATATAACCTTATTTACTATTCCTTCATTTACTATTAGATGTCAAATTTCAGCTTGACAAACCTTTTAAGAAAATAATGATTGATTTAGTGAGATTATCATTTTATCTCTATTAATTGATAAAAATATTCATTAAAAAACATAATTTAAATTCTAATACATTGGGGAGTATATTATTAATACAATGGCAAGTGGAAGTATTTCCCTTCTTGATTTAGTAATATTTATATTTTTTCAAAAAATATTGCCTAGGTAATCTAAAAATAAATTGATATTAAATATTGAACATGTTCAAGAAATTCTATATTTTTTTAAAAATAAACTTTTTAAGTAAATTGAATTTAAAAAAATTGCCCTATTTTGATTTTTTTCAAAATGACAAGTAAAAATGAAAATCAAATTAGTAAAATTTTGACATTTAATAGTAAACAAAGAAAGTATTTTTACGATCAACATCTAACTTATCAATTACTTCTGACCTCTCCTTTCGAATGAGGCTTTATATGACGTGAATTCAAATTGATTAAATTATAATGTGAATACCAAATAAGCGATCAAAAATAAAACTAAAGAAAATGAAGAGAGGGAAAAAAAAGTTGTGATCTAAAAAAGCACAAAAATAAAAAAATCTGTAAGGTGTCACTTTCAGCAAAAGAAAAGTAGTACGTATAAATTTATTATGTCAATTTGAGCTAAGTAATCAAATGGTTGTAACCTGTAACTAAGAAGTTACGAAAAGAGAAATAGCCTTTGGAGAACATTAATAAGTGGGACATCAAACCCTGCCAAGAAAATTGCATATTCAAAATTTGGAAGATATAACTATCAATTAAATCAACTTAAAGAACACATTGATGGGTCATCGCAGAAACAATAATACACACAGTGAAATCTCACAAATAAAGTTTGGAAAGCGTAAAATATACACAGATTTTATTACTATTTCGTAGATATAGAGAGACTGTTTCTAAAAGATCTTTGTCCCAAAAATACTTAAAGAACACATTGATGTTTCATTGCAGCAAAAACAACACATCCAGCGGAAATTCACAAACAGGGTTTGGAGAGCAGGTAAAATGTATGCAGACCTTACTAGTATCTCTATCCTTGACTTAAAAATACTTAAAGAACACATTGATGTGTCGGTGCAACAATGAAATCTCACAAGCAGGGTCTGGGAAGAGGAAAATGTATGTAGATCTTACTAATATCTCATACAGACAAAGAGGTTGTTTCTAGAAGACCTTCGTCTCCAAAATATCGAGATTCATAGATGTGTCATTGCCTTGAACCAAAATTAGTTAGAGCTACGAGTAAAATTTGAATATGATAGAGGGTAAAATAAGAGAAGTTTATGGCTTTATGGGGGGGTTAAAATTGAACCAAGTTGGTTGTAGTTGAAAGGAAAAAGGTAGAAAAGAGTGTTTGGATTGGTGATATATGTGCTTTTTGGGCTGTACAAAAGTGAAAAATACCACAAGGGTTAGCAGCAGTAGCTGCATAGTACAGAGAGAAAAAGAAAAAAAAGGAAAGCAAGAGATATGGCAGTGATGATGAGGTTACAAAGACCTTTAATCTTGTAACTGACAAAACACTGCTAACAGTAGCAGTACCAAACCAGTGGCATCTAAAGGGGCCTCTGGCTGGCTGGCTCTTATGATAAGGCTCTAAATAAGGGAAAACTTTTTGCTTTGCTACTCTTTAATTACTCCTGCAACTTTCCTCCTGCTAAATCAACCAAATCAATAGTGGCCTATCTTTTATCAGAAAAAAAACACATAAGGGGTGAGGGACTGATGGGTTAGGCTGAAGTAGTTATGAGGAACAGGAAACTATAGGTTCTTGATGGAATTTGGGAAGTTGGATGGCAGAGAGTTTCAGATTTCAGAGTGGTGCCAGATACAGAAGAAGAAGAACAATACAGAAGAGGAAATTGAAGTGTAATCAATCAAAAGCTGGAAAGAGAAAAGCAGAACAAGGGTCTGAGTCTGGATCCTCAGAGGAATCAACACCATTATCATCATCATCATCATCGGCTTCATCCCAATCAAAACCAGAATCAAGAAGTTGGCAAAGAAGAAGAAGAAAATCAAGAACCATCAGAAAACGAACCCCAACTTTATCTACATCCTCAACAACAAGCATTTCTTCATCACCATCAGTTGCTTTATGGAAGGTTAGATTCACAAACACCCCAACAACTACTACCGCCACCACAACAGCAATCTCAGCCTCATCCTCAGCCTTCTCCCAAGAAACGGTCGTATTTGCCTTCTTCATCTTCACTGGGGCAAAACGTCGACCATGCAACATTGCGAGGAAAAATGGGGGAAACATCAAGATTGGGCTTAAGGAACACTGTAGGAGAGATTGTAGAAGTTCAAGGAGGTCACATTGTGAGGTCTACAGGACGGAAAGACCGCCACAGCAAGGTTTGCACAGCCAAAGGCCCCAGAGACCGCCGTGTGCGTCTCTCTGCTCATACTGCTATTCAGTTTTACGATGTCCAAGACCGCCTTGGCTATGACCGTCCAAGTAAAGCTGTGGATTGGCTCATCAAAAAGGCGAAACCCGCCATTGATGAGTTAGCTGAGTTACCTGCCTGGAAACCCACCATTGGTTCTGCATCTGCTGCTGCAACTAACACTAATCTTGATCAAGAGCAAGCTCAAAAGCAACAAGAAGACAGCAACTTTGCATTCCAACAAGGAAATGCTAGTTTGTTTGATAATGTTGCTGGCCCTTCAAGTAAAAGAGCAATGGAAAGTAATACAGCTAGCTTTCTGCCTCCATCTTTAGAATCTGATGCTATTGCTGATACCATTAAGTCTTTTTTTCCAATGGGTTCTTCAACCTCATCTAACTCTTCAGCTATGCAGTTCCACAGCTTCCAAGAATCTAATTTGTTGTCTAGAACCAATAGCCAGAACCAAGATTTGAGTCTCTCTTTACAATTTCAAGATCCTATTTTGCTTCACCACCAAAACCAGCAGGCTCAACACCATAACCAAAGGGAACAAGAGCAAGTGCAGGTTCAAGCACCAGCCCACTTTACAGGAAACACCCCACTTGGGTTTGACCCCTCAGGCTGGTCTATGCATCAGAGACTTTCTTCTTGGAGTGACAGTAGAGACAATGCCCCTAGTGGTAGTGGTGGAGCAGTCACAGGAGCAAGCGGGTACTTGTTCAATTCGCCACCAGCGCCGGCGCTGTTGCAGCAGCTATTCGGCCAAAATCAGTTTTTTTCTCAGAGGGGACCCCTTCAGTCCAGTAACACATCTTCGGTTCGAGCAATGATGGACCCATCAACCATAGCAATTGCCTCAGGTGATCCAAGTCATCACCATCAAGCTGTATTACCAATGTATCCATCATCAATTCCTGGTTATGGATTTGCCTCTGAAGTAGGCGGATTCTCTGGGTTTCGTATTCCTGCTCGAATCCAAGGTGAAGAAGAGGAGCACGATGGCATTTCCGATAAGCCATCCTCTGCTTCCTCGGATTCTCGCCATTGAATCAGCTCCAAAGATTCACTCTTTCTCAATCCCTGACAGGTATTCACTTTAACAGTTAGTCATTCTCTTAATTTTCATGTTTAACTTTAATGTTCTTGAATTTTTGTTCATTGTTGCAGGGATATGCTCTACCTGAATGCAGTTGGAACTTACAGAAGTGATGCTGTCACAGAGCTTTGAGCTGGAGAAAATGAGAGAGTACATTATAGAGTCTGATTCAATGGCATGCACTGTGTCGAAGAGAATCCTGATCATCGTTTCAGGTTCTTCGATCCAGTCTAATATTATTAGTTATTCAACGTTCTACATTGTCGTTCTTGTGTAATTGAGCTTTTGTTGCTCTACTGCTACTTTAGGAGTGTTATGTGTTTGCTTTCATTTCATGGTTTTGGAGAATTTCAAGCTAGAATTGGTACTGTTCTGTTAGATATTTCGAAGTCTTGAATGCCACTTATGGAGTATTAGTTCTTGAATGTGATGGAGGTTTCTTTAGTTCCTTGCTACCCTGATTATTGTGACATTGATTTGAGTTGATTGCTATCTTTCTAATTTTAAAAATGTGATTGTATTGAAGAAATGAGATTGTTTTCAGCTGTTTAGGTAAAAAGGTCAATTTTTCATGTAGGTGAAAGAGAGACCTTTCTTTGATTTGTCAGTTGCTTACTATTTTTTGATAAAACAGTTCATGTTTCAACAACTTGTTCAATCCCTCAAAAGAAATACATGGCTTTTTTAACATCCCTATCACTTCTAGGATGTTTGGGAGCATTAAAGTGAAAGTCATTTTCTATGAACAGTAGAGTTGATTGAGAGTGGGTTTGAGAGATGTAATCTGAATGCTTCAAACTAATTTTTTGGTGACTTTTGTTACCTTTTTAGCTTTTATGGTATAGATCATGAGATTGCTAGAGACTAGCCTTCACAGATAAATATAGTCTTGAAAGCTTTATCTACCTAATTTCCTAACATTGAAAGGTTTGGCAGCCTTTCAAGTCCTAGCTGACTTTTCATTCATGTTTTGATTCCTTTTGTCTAGTTAGTTGCTCTAATTCTTTTTATGAGTTAAGCCAACATAGGGATAGAATGAAATGGAAAGAGTTTCTTAGATAGGATTATTATTTTGTGAAACTACGTTACTGTCTTGTTTAGTTGAAAGGAAGGAAAACAGAAAGAACTTGAATGAGAGTTCTTTGCTGTCGATTGTTGTTCTAAAAGGTGATTCATGTTTGTGGTAACGATATGTTGAGTGAAGGGGAGTCTTGGAGTAACCGATAAAGTTAGGTTCAAGCCTTGTAAACAGTCTTTGGCGGAAATGATGCAAGGTGAGGCTGCGTATAGACCTTGCGCATAGCAAGAACTTTATAGCACTGGGCTTGCCTTTTTGGTAATAATGTGTTGAGTTAATAGTCATAGCTCCATAGAGGCCAAGTTACGCGGACTCTTCACTTTTGATGTTGCACCCGTATTGGTTTCTCCTAATACACGCTACTTTTGGAGAATCCAACACGTACACATTAACATTTTGAAGAGTCCAAGCAACTTAGCATAGAGCCAAATCAAGGAGAGCCCTAGCAAGTAAAGAAATGATCATCTAGATGAACTAAGTGGGGCTAAGCTAGACTTCATAAACATGAGAAAGTGAAGAGAACCAATCAAATTGCTATTAAAGATGAAGCACAAGCTGAATAATGGAAAGAACTACCAAACACAGATACAACAAAGTATAGCACTTGGCAATGAATTCATGGTCCCCTGCCCTGCAAATCTCAGTACACCTAATAAAAGACTGTCTAGTAGGATGTTCTTTCTTTGTCTTCATTTTTTCTTTTTTTGGGGTTTATAGTTAACTCCCATGGGAAACTTTTGGTTTTGACACATCAATATGTTGACAATTGCTTCATAGCAGTTAGTTACTTCTTTATGATTGATTGGTACTATCAAACAGGAAGATAAACAGAGCCAAGGACGCCAAAGTGTGGTCAGTTGAACTCTCTTAATCGGAAAAACATACTCCATATATAGTGCACTTACCAAAAATTTTGGCTCCGCGACTACTTTTAGGAAAGTCCAGTTGTCTAGTTCTATAGGAAATTTTCTTTAATATGATGAAGTGATTAGTATTTAATTGCAGAGTTTATTGTGGTGGCTATATTTCAATACCATTTATAATTGGTATGGCCTACTAAATGACAGGAGCTAATGCCTTATGGTTATATCGTGAGTTGGAGCTTGTTGTATGTTTTTTTTAATATGTTAACAATTTTGTTTTCAGTGTGTTATTATTTGACCCCATGTGGGATGACTTCTATTAAATGAGTTAATACTTATAATCTCCTTAAAGCTTGGTGCGCTTTATTAAATGCAAAGTCGTAATTAGCCCCTTAAACATGGGTAAAGGGTAAAGGGTAAAGGATAAGCTTGGTGCGCTAAAGCTTTCGCTATTTACAGGGAAGGGTCTAACCACAAGGGTCAATTGTATGCGACTTACCTTATATTTCTGTAAGAAGCTGTTAACATGGTTTGAACTCGTAATCTCCTGATCACGTACCCTTCCCCTTCAGATCCTTAAATATGAATTTTTGAAATTATTTTACTTCCTAAACTATGTGAAGTTTTGATTACCCGCTCAAATATGAACTTTTGAAGCTATTTACCCCCTAATATGCCAGATTACACATTATTTTATTCCAATTTATGTGACTCATTTTCTTTTCAAGTTAATTCCAAAAGGAATCAACACATTCTCATATTAAAACATTAACTTTAACATTTTCATTTATATCTAATGAAATAATTTGTAGCCATACAAATATTTATGACTTATTATAGATCACATCCTTCTTAAATTTTGTGAAATCAAACTAATCTTATAAATTGAAATGAAGATTGTATTATTTTACAATATTATTTGTCTTCACCTTCTGTGATTAGCTCACATGGACACTTAATAAAGCAAAATGATATAATCTATAGTTGACTAGACACGAAATTGAAGAAAGACATGGTTTAAAAATAAGTTATAAGTATTTATGTAGCTATAAATTGCATATTTAAGGGGGTTAATTAAGATTTGTCATAGTTTAGGGGGTAAATAGTTCTTAAAAAAACTATGTTCGACGGTTTGAGGGGTAAGTAAAGACTTCTTATAGTTTAGGTGTACATTTTAGTAATATTTATCAAGTTTAGGGGAATTTTAAGTATCAACTCAAATAAAAATCAAATCTTGTGCAAAAAAAAAAGAAAAAAAAAACTCCTTCCGTCCTATTTTAGTTATCTAATTTAATGATTGAGAAATTTTATCCATCCCATCGTAATCGGATGCAGCCCATTCAATTCTTAACAGCTAGAGAAGTTTTCTTTTTCTCCACCTTGCCAGGCCTCTGTCAAAGAGCTCTCAATCAATTAGAGAAGTTTTCTTTTTCTCCTTCGTTTTAAAAAAAATAATCTTTTTTTGATTTTGATTATTTCAAAAAAATAGTTAATCTTTTTTGGCAAAATTTTAACTTCAATTTTTCACGTAATATGTTTAGGATCACATGATTAAATGACATTTCGATACATTTAACATATTTTTAATTTAGAATTATAAGATTGAAAAACCTTTTATTTTCTTAAACTCGACAAGTCAAACTAGATAATTTTTTTTCAAACTAGACAAAAAAGAAGAGATCTTTTGATTTGTTTCAATTGAGGATTCGTGTGTTTGTATGGTTAGCATCAAAATTTGATAAA
>JAPFFP010000099.1:12575773-12594154 GCA_026153255.1 Solanum medicagineum
TGGGAGAAACAAAACCGTGCGCTGGTGCATGGGCGACCCATGGCTGGCAAAGCGGACAATATATACACGTGTGGGGTTCGGGCTATTACACAAATGACCCAGTTGGCCCGGCGACGTTGGCAATAGCTGGTAGGATTATATAGGCCAAGGAACAGGAAACAGGGGATTTTGACAATTTTCTGTGGGTGTTAGCACACTGATTTTTGGGCTGCATGGGGCTTCGGTGCATGATTCTCAAATAATCATACGGGTGGGTCTGCAACGAGCCCGGTAAGAGGCCCCGATGCCCCACAGCGTTGGCGGAGGCCTGATAGGATTTTATCGGCTAAGGAACTGGAAATAGGTGATTTTGTTAGTTTTTTGTAGGTGTTAGCCCACAGATTTTTGGGCTGCTTGGGGATCGGACGCAAAATTCACGAAACATCATACCGATGGGTCCGTAACAAGCCTCACAAGAGGCCTAGGTGGCCCAGCAGCGTTAGCGGAGGCCTGGTAGGATTTTATGGGCCTAGGAATAGGAAATGAGGGATTTCGACAGTTTTTTGTGGGTGTTAGCCCACGGATTCAGGGGCTGCATGGGCTTTCGGCGCAAAATTCCCAAAAAATCATATGGATGGGTTCACAACGAGCTTGGCAAGAGGCCTCGGTACCCCGACGGCGTTAACGGAGGCTTGATAGGATTTTTTAGGTCAAGGAACAGGAAACAGGCAATTTCGCCAGTTTTCTATAGGTGTTAGCCCATGGATTTTGGGGCTGCTTGGGGGTCCGGTGCAAGATTCCCGAAAAATCATATGGGCGGGTCTGCAACGAGCCCAACAAGAGGCCCAGGTGGCCCCGCGGTGTTTGCGGAGGCCTGGTAGGATTTTATGGGCCAAAGAAGCCGAAAAAGATGATTTTGGTAGTTTTCTGTGGGTGTTAGCCCACGGATTTTGGGGCTGCATGGGGCTCCGGCGAGTGGGTTCGCAATGAGCCTTACAAGAGGCACATGTGGCCTGGCGGCGTTGGGGTTGGCCTGGTAGGATTTTATTTTCCAAGGAACAGGAAACGAGCGATTTCGACAGTTTTGTGGGTGTTAGCCCACGAATTCTGGCGCTGCATGGGACTCCGACGCAGTTTTTCTGAAAAATCATACGAGTAGGTCCGCAACGAGCCTAGAAATAGGCTAGGTGGCCCGACGGCATTGGTGGAGGCCTGGTAGAATTTTATAAGCTAAGGAATAGGAAATAGGCGATTTCGGCAATTTTCGTTGTATATTAGCCCACGGATTCTAGCGTTGCATGGGGCTCTGGAGTCATATTCTCGAAAAATCATACGAGTGGGTTCACATTGATCCCGGCAAGAGGCCCAGGTGGCCCGGCGGCGTTGGGGGAGGCCTGGTAGGATTTTATATGCCAAGGAACAAGAAACAGGCGATTTCGGCAATTTTCTGTGGGTGTTAGCCCACGGATTCTGGCGCTGCATGGGGCTCCGGTGCAACTTTCTCAAAAAATCATACGGGTGGGTCCGTAACGAACCCGGCAAGAGGCCCAGGTGGCGCGGCGGCGTTGAGGGAGGTCTGGTAGGATTTTATGGACCAAGGAATAGGAAACAAGCGATTTCGACAGTTTTCTATGGGTGTTAGCCCGCGGATTCTGGTGCTGCAGGGGGTCCGGCGCAACTTCCTTGTAACATTATATGAGTGGGTCCGCAATGAGCCTGACAAGAGGCCCAGGTGGCCTGACGGCGGCGGAGGACGTCTGGTAGGGTTTTATGGGGCAAGAAACAAAAAATATGCGATTTTCGAAAGTTTTCTCTGTGTGTTAGCATACGAATTCTAGCATCACGGGGGAGGGGAGGGAAGGGGGGTCTGGCGCAACCTTTCCGTAAAATCATGCAACTGGGTCTGCAACGAGCGTGTTAGCCCATGAATTTTGGGGCAGCATAGGGTCCCGCGCATGATTCCTGAAATATTATGCAGGTGGTTTTGCAACGAGACTAGCAAGCAGCTCAGGTGGCCCGACGGCGTTAGGGGAGGTCTGAAAGCATTTTATGGGCCTTAGAACATAGAACAGGCGATTTCGAACCTTTTCTATGGGTGTTAGCATGGCGCTGCATGGGGTTCCGACGCAACAATCCTGAAAAATCATACGAGTGGGTCCGCAATGGGCCTGGCAAGACGCATAGGTGGCCCGGTGGTTTCAGGGGAGGCCTGGTAGGATTTATGAGCCAAGGAACACGAAATAGGCGATTTCGGCAGTTTTCTGTGGGTGTTAGAGCAAAGATTTTGGCGCTGCTTGGGTCTCCGGTGCAACTTTTCCGAAAAATCATACGAGTGGGTTCGCAACGAGTCCGGCAAAAGGACCAGGTGGCCCGACGGTGTTGGGGGAGGCCTGGTAGGATTTTATGGGCCAATGACGAGGAAACATGCGATTTCAACAGTTTTCTATGGGTATTAGCCTACGGATTCTGGCGTTGCATGGGGCTCTAGCGCAACTTTCCTAAAAAATCCATGCGGGTGGGTCCGCAACAAGCCCGACAATAGGCCCAGGTGGCCCCGTGGCGTTGGCAGAGGCCATGTAGGATTTTATGGGCCAAGGAACAGAAAATAGGCGATTTCGACAGTTTTCTATGGGTGTTAGCCCACATACTCTAGGTCTGCATGGGGCTCTAGCGTAACTTTCCTGAAAAATCATACGAGTGGGTCCACAATGAGCCAGGTAAGAGGCTGAGGTGGCTCGGCGACGTTAGGGGATGCCTATAGGATTTCATGGGCCAAAAGATAGGAAACAGGCAATTTCGACAGTTTCCTGTGGGTGTTAGCCTACAAATTCTGGCGTTACATGCGGCTTCAACACAACTTTCCTGAAAAATCATACGTGTGGATCCGCAATAAGCCCGGCAAGAGGCCCAGGTGGCCCCGGCGGCGTTGGGGGAGGCCTGGTAGGATTTTATAGGCATAGGAATAGAAAACAAGCGATTTCGGCAGTTTTTTGTGGGTGTTAGCCCACGGATACTGGCATTGCATGGGCGCCGACACAACTCTCCCAAAAAATCATATGAGTGGGTCCGTAACGAGCCTGGTAAGAGAACCATGTGGCCCGGCGGCTTTGGCGGAGGCCTGATAGGATTTTATGGGCCAAGAAACAGGAAACAGACGATTTCGATAGTTTACTATGGGTGTTAGCCCACTGATTCTGGCGCTGCACGAGGCTCCACCACAACTTGCCGGAAAAATCATACGGTTGGGTCCGTAACGAGGCCGGCAAGTGGCCCAGATGGCCCGTCAACATTAGGGGAGGCCTGGTAGGATTTAATGAGCCAAGGAACAGGAAACATGCAATTTCGACAGTTTTCTGTGGGTGTTAGCTACAGATTCTGGCGCTTTAGTGGGGCTTTAGCGCAACTTTCTCGTAAAGTTATACGACTGCGTCCGCGACGAGCCCTGCAAGAGGCCCAGGTGGCCCGGCGGGATTGGGGAAGGCTTGGTAGGATTTTATGGACCAAGGAATAGGAAAAAAGCGATTTCGATAGTTTTCTATGGTTGTTAGCCCACGGATTCTGACACTGCTCCGGTGCAACTTTCCCGAAAAATACGCCTCACAAAATGATATGGCTACTAGATGCTACCTTCTTGGTTCAGTATCACTTGTGAGATCGCACTGAGTATGCGTGGGAATTATTATAATACATTTTTCGAATATCTATCTATCTCACAAAAGAATAGGATCGCATACACTCTACCTTCTTCAGATATCCCTATTAATTATATTATTATCGTAATATATGTGGAATATTTAAATTAAAAAAAAAACATGGGGGAGAAAAGAAAGGAGGAAGAAAGAGTACGTGAGAGTCGGTCTAGGGAGAGAGAAATGAGGAGTACAACAATTTTGCCGAAAATTTTGTTAGCAAAAAATGGAAGAAAGCCCACTCTTTTAGCTTCCTTTAGATTTACATTCTAAAATTTGAACCTTTTTTAGATTCTTCATTTTCTTTTTCTCTTTTACTTATTACTTTTTTTAACTCTCTTCTCAACTCTTGTTTATTTCCATATTTTAGTGATTTCATAAAAAATTTATAGTTTCACAAAATCCCATACTATTTCCATATCAAAGTTACAATCTTGCTGAATTATTTGAGTATTCATTTCCTTTTTTCTAAATCAACTCATCAACTTCAAGATTTTTTCTGTAATATACAGATTGGGAATTGATATTTTTCCAGTTTACTCTGATTTATTTTTTTAAAAATCTTTTTGACATTTGAACTAGCCCCTTTAGATCTTCTGTGTTTATAGAAAATCTTGATTTTTGCTCTTGATGGATTTTCTGTAAAAGCTTTGGATTGTATACTTTATAAAGATACAATTTTCTTGATTTTAATGGTTGAGGCAATAATGACAACAGAAGAGCA
Source organism: Solanum medicagineum (assembly GCA_026153255.1). NCBI lineage: Eukaryota > Viridiplantae > Streptophyta > Magnoliopsida > Solanales > Solanaceae > Solanum > Solanum medicagineum. Next base: position 12,580,166 of record JAPFFP010000099.1, read on the forward strand.
TAGCAATAGTAATAGTAATGTCAGTGCCAGTAAGAAGTTGAAGCAAAAAAGAGCTCCACAAAGAGGACTAGGTGTTGCTCAACTTGAGAGGATTAGATTGGAGGAACAACAGATAAAAGATGAAATTTTGACACCAAATCCAGTTGTTTCATCAAAAGATTCAACTGTTAGGGCTTTAAAACCAGCATCATCAGTCTTGAAAAATTGTGACTTTAGACTAAATTCATCAACCCCATTTGTTGATAATTTGAGTCCAAAAAAGGGATTGCAATCTCCAAAACAAGTGAATGTTAGTGAAGGTGAAATGGATTTGTCAGCTGCAGTTTTGGGTAAAGGGTGTGATGATGTTTCCTCTAAATTGTGTAGTGGAAAGTGTAGTTCTGAGAAAGATCGTCATGAGAAGTTGTACCATCATGGTGTTGTTATTCAGCCACCAATTTTCTCTTTACCACAATATCAACAACCTGTTTGTTCTTCATCAATGGTAAGCCACCTTACTTGTCAGTTTTTTTGAAATCCCTTGACTGACTGTTGCTCGGACTCTTCAAAAGTGTCAGCTGGTGTGTGTCGGTTGGATTCTCTAAAAGTATTGTATTTTTGGAGAATTCGACACGTGTGCGGCATTAAAAGTGAAGAGTCCGCACAATTTAGAGCCCGACTAGTCGATATTAGTGTCGTAGAAAGTTCACTATGGGAGTTTTTGAGGTTTTTGTTCTCGTGGCTTGAGCTTAAGACTTTTTGTTTGGTTAAGGATAGAAGAATCTTTTATCATTCCATCACGCCCCTTGGTGGTTGCTTGCTTGTCACTTTTTTTTTTGGGTTTAGCAATTTGTTGTTCATGATTCACTAGCTCGACTAATTTGGATTTCAGTCTTAGAAAGGCAACTACGGAGAGTTTTAGGCTCCCTATCCAAGAGAACATAGTTTCTCGAGGCTCGTATCAGAAACCCCTAGTTAAGAATAGAGGAATCTTTACCATTTCATCACAACTTCTCAGTGGTATCTTACTAATCTGGTGTCCGAAATACTACCAACCCGATTAATCCTGATTAGCTTTGTAGAAAACACACTACTAGGAACTTAAATCTTCTTCTTAAAGAAAACTACAACTTAGGGCTTGAACCTAAGACTCCTAGTCAAGGATAGAGAAATCTTTAAAGCATTTCATCACAATCATTAAGGGAGTTTTTACCTCCCTATCAAGGAGGAGTCCATTCCCGAGGCTTGAACTTGAGACTCCTAAGAATAGAGAAATCGCTACCATTCCATCACACCCCAGGGTGATAGCTTACTTATCACTTGCAATATTATATTTTGTTATTCAGGCTAAATTTTCGTCGGTTGAATTTAGTTGCTGAACTAAATCAGTATCCTGGATGTTGCAGGTGAATATCTCATCAGGGATTTCATCATCATCATCTGTAAGAAATTTTCAGATGGAGCCCCCTTCAAACCAAAGTTACCATGGCTATAATTATTTACCTCTATGGCCCGAAGAAGTTAAGGTAAATTTCTGTTTCACCTGAATGATAGAAATGCTGTGCAATAACTATTAGTTTAGTTGATAGCTTCTATATTTTGTCTTCCGAAAACAGTCCCTCTATCTTTGTGAGATACTGGTAAGGTCTGCGTACATTTTACCCTCCCCAGACCCCACTTGTGGGATTTTACTAGCTACGTTGTTATTGATAGCTTCTATATTTTGTTTGTTAATGTAGAGGGTTGGCATAAAAAGACCATATCCATTCCCTCCAGAGTTCCCACCTGTCCCTGCATTTCACTGCAAATTTTCTCCGCGCTATGATGCCCCCCTGTGCTCACTAAATTCAGACTCAAGAACATTCTTTAAAAGGTTCGATATCGCCCCAGAACTTGGCGTTGTTCTAGTTGTCAAGTACCTTTAACGAGTCTCGTTGATCAATTTGTCAGACAAGTTACTTTAAAATCAAGACCTGTACCTGATGCTAAACCCAGGACTTTTGTTAGACAACATAGAGCTCTCAGTGGAGATTTTCTCACATTGGCTCCTCCTACAACAGTTGGTGCAAGGACTCCGCAAGAGTTTTCTAATTCAGCCCCTCAAAACATCGAGCTAGTTAAATTCGAGACTCTACCCTTTCAGGTGAGCAACAAAAAGACACTATTATCTTATTTTATGTTTCACGTACCTTATATGCATCCTTATTGAGTTTTCCAACTCCACAGGTAGTTCCTGAAGACCCTAGCACTAGGTCAGGCCTAAACAGATCAGTTCAACAACACGTTTTCAGATTCTTCCCACCTCCGAACGTGCACATTGGCCAACCAGGAAACACTCATGGGGAAGTAGGAGGAAAAGTTGATCTCAATCTGAAGCTCTAGAAGTTTATTCCATGTCATGTAATATCCTGCAGAGATGGCTTGTTAAGTATAGAGGTTAAAAAAACATTACTTCTAAACTACAGCACTGGATAATTGAAAAATGAAAAATATGTGTTTACCTGAGTGAAAATTAGCTGTTTGACTATAGTTTTATACGAAAACAAAAAATGAAGGTAAACAAAAGCTCTTCAGTCATGTCTTTCAGGTAACCTAAGGCTTGTCTTTCCTTGTAACAATCCAGAACACGAAAAGAATAACAGGCTTCCAAGGCTTGTCTTAAACTTAGGATGTGCTTCATGGCCTTAAATGTGTTTCTTGATTCAACATACTTCTACTGTAGTATCCGAGCAGATACTGATAGTTCCTCTCGAACCATAGTACTTTATTAGCTTTACTATGCCAACAAAGATATGTGTGCGCGTGAGAGTGAGAGAGAGAGAGAGAGAGAGAGAGAGAGAGAGAGAGAGAATGCAACAGCAATTAGCTCAACATCAATGGCATGAATGCAGATCTGGAAAAAAAAAACTCGATATATAATAAATATAGTATTTGACATTACACATTACATGTAAAAACAAGATTACTCAGCTCTGACAAGAGCAATTGAGATTTATAATCAAGAAGTTTTTGAACATTCAAGACGACTGATGTGCACAGCTGCTCAAAATATACACACCAACTCTGGTTATATCCCATAGAATGATCGATCTACGACCAACCAAATATGTAGTCAAGAACATACACTAGTACAAGGGAGAATGGGTAAAGTGTAAAAGCTATCAGGCTAGTCCACAGAGGAAAGGTGGTGCGGATGCTCCCTAAGATCCCAATAACAACGCAAACAATTAGAATAACCAGCACTTCAGATGAGAAGTTCCATGTCAATCCTCGGGTGTAAACAATAGCCAAGAAGACTGACAGACAAAGGAGATTGTTCATAGTCACAGCTCCATATAACTGTAAGATAGAATCAGATATGTATTAGCCTTGAGAAACTGAACAAAACAAACAAGGCTTACCTAAGAGTGAAGTTTAAAGCAGACATTGTGGTATGGGGTGGGTGGTGTGTACACAACCTTACCCCTACCTTGTGAAGGCAGAGAGATTGTTTCCAATGCTCAAGTAACAACAACAACAACATACCCAGTGAAATCCCACAGTGGGTCTCGGCTCAAGTAAAGCATATCAAAATCAAGTATCGGAAGAAAATACAATAGTGAAGAAGAAGTGCTAAAAACAAAAGGAGAAGAGAACAGTAGTGACAACAAATAATACAGTAACCGAAGCAAAGGATTCATGCAATAATGAAACTGAAGACGAAATTAGGAGATAGCTATAGCATGAAAACTAGTGTAACACCAAGTCCTGTCAGGAATTTATCCATGTAATGGCAGAAAGCTTTAGAAACTCTAGTTGAGCTTCTTGGTCTCTGTATTTAACTATTATACTATATCTGTTCTTTTTTGTGATGAATGAGGTCTCTTTATTTGCTTCAACAGACCTTGACCTGGTACAGCTAAAGTTGTGAATGACAAAGGATTTACAGGTTAAATGTTCAAGTCTAAGTCGTCGGTGATTATTAAGAATTTGATCGTTTATAGCATCAACTAACGCATGTATGGAGGGAAACCATTAAATTTCATACTAAAGGCGCAAAGTCAACTCAGAAAAACAGACCTCAGAAAATGTTAATGACGCAGATCTCTTCTTCTTCCGGGTAGCAAAAATTATAGCCGACACTGCCTCACTGGAGTTTGTTGCCAGAGGCAGTGCAATGAATGAGATGAAGAAAGATGGAATACTTGTGGCACTGGAGAAATTATTAACAGCATCCACCAAGGGATCAGCAAAAACAGCAGCAATAATAGTACCCAGCAACAACAGTAACGCGGCCTTTATAGCAACTTTTCTGGGATTCTCAACACCCTCAACAATTTCATCACTTTGATCCTCCCCTAAAAGACTGTGCTCCCTCCTTGTTTCCTGCAAGATGCATCTACATCGCATCATAAACATCCTAGCTATAACTATCTAAATAATGTCATCAGCTCACAACGTACCTCATGAAAATCATCAATGTACTTGAATGTATTAGCACCAGCCTCAACAGAACCCTTGACACTCCTGGCTTCATAAAGCCATTTTTCAACTCCAGCAATGAATTCTTGCAGATCAACTCGATCATCACAAGATGTATCAAAGTCCTTCATTACCTTTGCTATCGCATCATCTTCTTCTAAGTTTATCTCCTCAAGACGGATTCCTACAACCAGAGCCCTTAATTCAGCATGGGAGAGATGCTTATCACCATTTTCATCAATTGCATTGAACAGCCTGTCACACAAGTCTTCATCACATCAGCCATATTCTATGATGATATAAAACATGGCAAAAAGAATTTAAAACTCACTTTTCTAAAACTTCTCTATTGGGTGTTCCATGATCTGTGAAGAGCTTCCCCAATGCGTGCTTTTTTAAATGCTTCAATATTCCTGATATGACATGCTTATGTTTTACATAAGCAAGTTTTCGTGTTTGTATCCAAGGCTGAAAGACCTGCATTTTATGAGAAGAGGATGAGATAAAATTGTTTCAACTTGAACTGTTACAGTGGAGAGTGATTTATCCAATTCTGGTTGGATGAAACTACTTGAAACACTGTGAAAGTTGATTCTGTTTTACAATATGTGCTCAATCATGGGCGTATTCAGCATGCAAGAAAGAAAAAAGTCACCAAGTTCGATGGAGAGGAAAAACAATCAAAACCTGACAATTACCTGATAGAGACAATAAGAGAGGAGCAGCGACAACGATATGATAAGAGCTATCAAGACAGCTAAATGTCTTCCTGAATTTGAATGGAAGAGCTGTGGTAACTGCACAACGATAAATGGAAAAACTGATACGGCCATGATCATTGCAGCATAGCTTGTCCAGATATCAGTAGTAACACCAGAACCTACAGACAGAAAGACCCACTTTTTGAGCAAAAACACTTTATAGATAGTACCTGCCTTCTAGTGGCTTAAAATATGATATGCATTATTCAAAAGGCTACAGATTGTAAGGAGCGTTATGAGGAACATGTTTGTCACCATAAAAATGTCCGAGCTTAAAGTATACAACGTCCTAATCTTTTATATCATATGGAATATGAGCAAAATATACAGAATTTGTTCCTGTAATTTGGTACCATATGGATGCATGGGTGTTCCATGAAAGTTCCGCTATGTTAACAGCAATGTTCCATTACAAATCTCAATTCATAATTGCCTAGAACAAAGTCAACTCCTTTCACAAGGATTTCTTTCCTTTACACTGTTTTTCAAAGTGATGATTCAAAAGTCAATAACAGCCCAGTTACTGCTTGTACTGTAATTCCTTCTTAAAAAAAAATCACTGAAGAATAGTACAGATATGCATCACGGAATGGCTCCCATCCTCCTATGAAAGGTAAAATATATCTCTTAAAAAGAAAGAAGTGAAAGAACAACAGGGAACTTTAAAGACATCAGGTTTAAAGTGTGTGTTACAACAAATTACGTAACAATGATGAAAGGGGGACAGGAGAGCTGGAAAGTCTGCTGGCCTTAATGACAAGCTCGAGCAAGCTAATATTGATGCCCCAAAAGAGGGACAACACAAGATGGCAACTGACAGTAGAAAACCATACTTAGTCAAGTAAGGGCACGGTTTGTCCGTGAGAAGGAACTACATTGGAAAATGGACATGGAAATTGACATGGAGATCACAGATCAATCCCATAGAAGTAGCCTGCTTCAGAAGACTACTGATGCATGAGGCTTGCCTCACCTAAAACGATATGATGAGAGTATTTGAGCTTTGCTTCAGGTATTACTTCCGCAGTTCAGACATGAAGAATGCCACACACTTATTTTTTCATTGCTCAGCTGCTAGACATATCTCAAGTATGTTACTTGCTCTTTTTGGTTCGCGGGTAATGCCACACAACTTAAAGAATGTTTCTAATTGGTCTCACTTGGAAGCGCAAAAAGTCCATAGGAAGCTATGGGAATCCATTCCAAGCTACTATTTTGGACAATATGGAGGCAAATAAACCAGTAATTGTTGTAACTTAACTTTTTGACTTTTCTTTCTCTTTCAGTTTGTAGTAGTCAACTATGCTTTTTGCAATATAATGCATGCACCCGAATGGAAAACATCAACATCATTCAAAAAACTTAAGGGCGAGAGAACAACAAGTTCATGTGCAGATACTCTTAAAGTAAAGAGACAAACCAGTCAAACTGAACCCTTTAGTGTCTTTCAAGTCCACGGCAGTAGAATTTTCAATATCGCACTTGCCAACAGCGCAACAGGTTCCCCATATCGCAGTAAGAAGCATCACGGTCGACCCAGCTAACAAGCCTATTCCTACTGAAACCTGGCTCTGAGCAGCTGCAGCAGTTCCAGTTATCCCGGATACTGATAAAAAGAAGAAACTTGTGAACTTAATATGGCTTGCAACAAACAAATGATATAATATCAAAACAAGGTTCAGTATGAAAAGGAGAAACTTATCTAAGAACAAAACACAATGGAAGCAACAACACAAATTTATGTTAGACTCACAACACAATTTGGTTAGATGTTTATATAGGAAAATCACCAGTCCAATCAATGATGCTGCTGCTTTGACTACAAATATAATCTATTTTTCACATCCTAAATTACTAAAATAAAATGACAACGATAATGTATAACTATACACATACTCATATTAGTCTGATTTTATTTAGGAGAAATGATTATATAATGGTGATTTTTCCTTTAAATTAGTTTGACATCCAACCATAAAAATGGGTTAAATTTCACCAAAAATAAAATTTCACTTTGAAAAATGCATTTACACATTAAGGCCTTGTTTGGAAAGTCACCAGGTAATTGGATTTGGTGCAACTGGGTGTAATTACATTGTCTAATCTGTTTGGTTTGCCAAATAATTGGGCGTAATTACACTCTCCAATTCACATAGGATTATCGTGAATTGTTGGTAATTACAAGATGTAATTAGAAGTTGATTACTTTATAATTTCTTTCTTTTATTTCTCTTTTTATTTTTTTATTTCAATTTATTTTTCTATTATTTTTATAATTTAAATATTTTTTAAAAATATATTTTATTTTCTTCTTATTATTTTTAATTCATGTGATTCCATGCAATTTTTCCTATTTTTTTAAATTTATTTATTCTATGCTCATTGGCATGATTTTATGAGTATTCTAGTTTTCTTAGTTCAATAACTAATTTAATTAAAATATACTTATTCGTAATATATAGAAATTGATATTTTTATAGTTAAAATTGTGTAATTACAAACAACACACTTGTAATTACATTGTCATTATATGTGACAAACAAACAGATCATAAAAATTACAAAACTATATAATTACTATACTGATAATTATTATCCTAGTAATTTTACCAACTCTAATTACTAGGTTGCTTTTCAATAAGTTGCCGAGTCCGTGAGATCCTGGTGAGATGTCCAAAGCATGACTATGTCAACATAATTTTTGGATCAATGTCATGGTGCAATTCAAAATTATCTCATAATAATACTCCTTTGTCTCAAATTACTTCAGTGAAAAATGATTTTTCATACCTAAAATAAATTTCGATCAACTTCTAACAAGTGTTGAAAATAACTGCTCCTTAGGTTTGGCCCAACCACAAGGGGTACTAACAGGGAAAAAGGGTATGAATCTTCAGAGAATATTTAGGTTGTGGACAGTGACAGATGGAACATATTTACTAAATGAATTGGTAAAATACAATGTGCTATATACGATTTGAACTTGAGATTTTCAATTTGAATCTTGAATCTCCTAAATCACTGAGTCAATCTCTAATCTTGTATTGAAATGATTAAAAATAGTAATATAATTTCTGTTGAGGATTCACATGAACACCCTCCGGCTGCCTAGATCAGCCCCTGGTGGTGGACATGGGAATTCATTTATTTCGTGAAGATTCTAGACAACTTGTGACACTAATCGTGATTGTTGCGGACTAGGAAGAAAACTCCATAAATCTCTAAATTACTACTCTCTATTATCCATTTGAGTTTTCTATATGTTCTTTAATTAAAATTATTAGTTCTTACTCCTATTAATTATAATCAAAAAAAAAAAAAAAAACTTGAAAGCTTTCATGTCCAAATTTATGGATAAATTTTAATTTCAAAATTATAACTGTACCTGAACTATTCTAATGCTACAATAAAGACATAGGATCTTCATTCCTACCAAATTTCAACAACTATGCCATTTTTGGAAGTAAATAAAAAATAAAAAGTAAGATCTAAAATAAATTATAAGTAAAAATTATTTCACCAGAAATCAAATAAATATTTTAAAACTATTTAGATATAAAAATATATAATTCTTTTTTAAACGAACCAAAAAAAATGTCATAGTGGGACAGATGAGTACCAAATGTTGGTAAAATAAACAGTGTAAACGAAAGGACGGAATAGCCGTACCGAGAATGAGCATAGCATCAGGAAGAGCACCGAGTATCGGAAGGAAAAGTCCGCCGATTAGACCAGGGCCCAAAATCTCAAGCAACAGCTCACTACCGGAAGAGAGATAAGTAGCAGCCGAAAACATAAGGTAGCCATACACAATGATAAGGAAGACATTTCCTAGAGCAGTATTCGTGCAAGGCAAAAAACCATAGCTCTGTTCACATGCCTCTTCTGTTGCAGCAGCAAAAAGCGAGATAATTTCTCCTGCACGGCTACTATTTCCTCCATCGGAGACGAGATCCGACGATGACTGATCGACGATTACTCGGCCGCCGTACACGGCGGTAGATAAAATGAAGAGAATTAGGAGAGTGAGAAGAGAAGATTTGGGGAACATTTTTGAAGATCTTTTCATACTTGTAGAGCATTTTTTGGATATATGAATATATAGAGATCTGTTAAGTGGGGCTAATTAAGATATAAAATTAATTAGTTTAATCTTTTTAACGATTATACGTGTTATTGACGCGTATAATATGGGCTTTTTCAGACTGATTTAAGAGAGAGTGGGTCCTCTTTTGAACTTGGATGCCGTGTACTAGTCATAATTTTGCACAGATGTATTTTTTTCGATAATTAAAAATCTTAAATTTAAGCTTTGAACACGAAAAAATTGAAATTTTTTTAACTTATCTTCAACTTTTACAATATCAATTATATATATATAATTTATAATAAGCAGATACATCTCGATGGATATATCTTCTTAAACAAACAACTATCAATTAACGTACGAATTTTAATAACTTGTACATATATAAATTATTTTTTTCCGAAATGATTCATATATTTGTCTGTGTTATTAAACAGTTATACAATGCAAATCAAATTTTTAACATTTCAAAGATTAGTAATAAAATTATTTTTATAAAATGCATCTCCAATTAAAAAAATAATTAAGTAAAAGATACTATATCAGGTCAAGTTTAGTAGTACAAAAACGAGAGACTAGTAATGAGATGGTTTTTTTTTCCACTAAATTTTTGCCCAAACAACGAAATTTGTTTTTCATTATATTTTCTCTTTGATGCTATTTACTGGAAAGTGGAAAGTCAAGGGTCGGGGAAGATTATTTATTTTATATTTAATTATTGATGTAACGATAAGATAGATATAAAATTAAACTAAAATAATTATCAGAAAGATACGAAATTGAAACAAAACAATTTGAGAAACAATCTCTTCGTCTTTATTGTGCAATAATAAGATTTATATACACTTTATCGGCTAGATTTCACTTATGTGGTTGTATTATTATTTAATTGACATATAATTTGAAAAACAAAAATATATTTATAATTTATTATTTTTGACCAATTACAAAGAAAAATGAGGAATGGTTAGGTGATTACACTTTGAACGTGGCGATGTGGACAACCAGCAGATCTTGATGCTTTCGTATCTTTCAAAGGAAGTACTTTCCACACCTGCCACTTGTATAATTAAATTTAAGAAACGTACTAAAAATATTTTTAAATTTGACATGAATTATAAATTTTATCTTTAAATTATTGATAAATTTAAAAATATCTTTTAACTTGATAAAATAAACTTATTTAATCTTCAAATTATTTTTTAATACATAATATTAAGCATCAATTAACAGGAATCATATAGTAAAATAATCATATAAATTATTATTTTTTAATGATATATCAAATCAAATTATGAAAAGTAAAAATGAATGAAGGAAATACTTTTGACTTAAAAGTGAGTAGGTAATGGTCTGCGTATATTTTTACTCTTGATAGACTTCGCTTGTGATTCATCGAGGTATGTTATTGTTTGTTGCAAATACTACAAAAAGTTTTTTTGAGAACAAAGGTTAAAAGTCAAAAACAAATGCACTACACCAATTCAAACACCCTCTAAGGATATTTTCTCAAGAAAAAAATTGTCATTTTTTATTTCTTAAAATCTTTTATTACTCTTCATAAACATTTACTTTTTTTCACAAATATTTAACTAAATATCTCTTTTTCTAAATTAATAAACACTTACTTTTTCTAAATATTCTGACCCTCCTTATCTCGCAATGAGCGAGAGTCTTTGAGCCATTGGGGTAATGTTGTTATTGTTTTAACTGACCAAACAATTAGAGGGGTAGTTTTAAGAGGATTCTGTGTCATAATTTAAAATAAAATAAAGTGAAGTCGTACAGTTTTACATTTAACTTTCTTTTCAACTTTTTATTATTGTCGAAAGGACCACTCACCTTATTCAGTCCCAATCTTTCAGTTATATGTTTAATATATAGTACGAGTATGTCTTATTAACTACTTTTTCCAACTTCCAATCTCCACACGGTATCAAATAAAAATAAAGAGAAAATTATATCTAATATGAAATTCTTTATATATTTTTAATAAATCTAATCATGTTCATGTCGGTACGGCATCAACATAATATCAACGTGAATATTATGAAATAATTCTTTGTGATGCTTTGATGTATATATATATAATATGTTGATATCATATAGAATGAGCTCAATCCTCTATGATAATTTGGTTTTATATTGATATTTAATTGGTATCATATAGAATTATAAAATTTTTTTTTAGAAATAAATAAGAAACAATCCAAAAATATATTAAGCGATAAATTAGTAGAAAATATATTATTTGTGATACTCCGTTAGTATATTTGTATCATGTCGGTATCGTGTAGGACTAGAAAATTATGAAAATTACAAAATTATTTATTATACTCTAAATTACTAGAAAATATATTCTCGTAATACTCTATCAATGTATTGGTACTATCATTTTTTGAGCTCATTCTTTTAATAAATAAATTAATTAAGAAAAAATTATTAAAGTTACAAACTTATTTATTAAATTTTAAATTAGTAGAAAATATATTTTTTGTGACAATCTATCTATATATTAACACCATATCGATATCATATAGGACTAAGTTTAATCTTCTGTGATACCATATTGGTATATATATAACATATTACGCGTGTAATTGTGATGGCTATACCACTAGTCAACATCTGGGGTGTCAATGGTACGGTCCGATCGGTTATTTTTTAAAATTATACCATCCTAATTTTCGGATATTTTATAATGTATAACCAAAAGTAAATTTTTTAAACCACCCCAATCAATCGGTTTCTCTTCGTTATCGGTACGGTTTGGTTAATTTTAGGGTTTTTTATTTTAAACTATCATTTCAAAATAAACTATTATTAAAATATTTTTTTGCAAATATAATTTTGAAGAAATACTTTAATTCACCAAAAAGTCAAGAATGTAAAATCTTCTTGCCATATTATCTAAAACTTTAATATATGAATATTTGCATATATTTTGTCATATATATTTGTTGAAATTTCTAATTTAGCATCTTTTAATTTCAAACTTACTTAATTAAAGACTAATTAAAGAGCAAAGACTCAAAATTGTCCAATCACTGGAGGCCTAGGAACTAGGTTACATTTATATTTGAAAAATTTTATAAAATATATTTGTATATAAATTTAACATGTTAATATATAAAATATATTTATATACATGTAAAGTTCTTTGGTTCAATTCAAAAATACTTCAAATTTTTTTATAAACTAAAAAGACCGTCTCAATTATTTAGAACAATTACAAACTTAAATAAAAGTTTATGATTTTATTAAAAAATAATAAAATTCGATTCTATCAATTTTTCATATTCTTTTTACGCCCCTAGTCAATATGACCTAAATCTAGATCTGCCACTTGTGACCACCATTAATTATATGGTGGGGAAACCAAATAAAGGCAAGAAAATTAGGAATATATATACCATTTTTAGTTCACAATATTTGTATTTTTTTTTTAAAAAAAAAAGAAAAAGTCACGAACCTATTAAATTACTGTATTATGCATTTAATAGATTTAATTATAAGAAGATTGAATGATTGACAACTTAATTAACATTTTTCTAATTGGAATAGTAAAGAAGTTTCTAAAGTCAAATATTTAGGAATAATTCAATTTACGTAATAATTAATATTTGAGATTTTATATTAATCTCAATTAGGTAACTTTGGATTGAACGATCGTGACATAAAAATTGATTACACTTATCTTGAAAAAATTGTCAACATCTTAAAAACACTTTATGTATACAAAACTTAGAAATATGAAATATCTTTTTACATAATCTCTTTTTCCTCAAAATAAATTGCAGTATTATTTATTTATTTATTTTGAGGAAAAAAAGGTGACCAATTTGCATTATCAATGTGACACTCAAAATTTTTTTTGTGTTCCTATTTTTCACTTGGAGTTTGATCTCGTATTGTGATTTAACTAAATTTAAATTTGGATAGAAGAATTTCACACTAAAGGTGTGTTTGTTACTGAGAGAACCCATAAAAAATAACTTTCTCAATGAAAGTAGAAAAATTAACTGACTTATCTTTAATATTTATTTAGATTATGTATAAATAATTTTAAAATAATATTTTTTTACTCAAGTACAAAACATAAAAAAAGGTAAACAAATCACTTATTTCCCTTATGGAAAAATATTCTACTTTTTTTACCTAGCGCACTTTATGAGTAAAATGTTACCAACAAAAATAATAATTTACTAAGGATTCGAAAGTCGAAATTTCAAATCCGATATCACTAATAAAAAAGATAATATATATTTATTTGGATGGGGCCAAAGGAGGGAATCTTATTGTCCAATTGAAATATCTTTTTGTATTTACATCAATAATATGGCCCCATAAATTTTGTCATACTGTCCATACGTAGCCAAACAGATAGCCACGTCCAAATGCAGCACATGTCGACCCTAAAATTTTAATGTATAATCTCTTTTAATTTGTTTATTTCAACGTCCCTCTAATTTCCTAATCTTATCAACCTTCCTAAGTATATATGGTGGTCCATTATTGCTCCACATCACTGACCATTTCTCTGGGTTGGGTGGCAAAATGGGGCCATTTGCCTGCCTAACCTATTGAGTGTTCTGCATGAAATTTTATTGTTCATCTGGTATTCGATGAAGAATTTACAGGGAAGATGGTGAAAAACAGAGGAACAGATGAATTGGGGAAGAAGAAATGTTATTTCTGTATA
>JAPFFP010000099.1:12594254-12623314 GCA_026153255.1 Solanum medicagineum
ACACGAAGGTGGAGGAACGAGTGCATCAAACTCATCCCAAAGCAATCTCAGTTTCGAGAAATAGGCCGAAACCGACACATTACCTTGGCTAATTGTGCAAATCTCCCTATGCAATTGATATCCTCTGGATCCATCAACTTTGTCAAATCGCTCCTTCAGATCAGCCCATACCGTCGCTGCATCCGTTGCATAAACGATGCTGCTGAGGAGTTCTTTGGAGACGGTGTTCATAATCCATGCAAGGACAAAGGCGTTACACTTTTCCCACTGTTCGTCCATCTCTCCTTTATAATCGCTTCTTCTGCAAGTTCCAAGTACAAACCCTAACTTGTTCTTGGCTCGGAGATGGATGAGCATAGATCTACTCCATATCGAGTAATTTTCCGTACCTACAAGCTGAACAGTAGTGAGGACACATCCTGGAGTATCAGAACTATGAAGATAGAGAGGATGATTTTGCTTCCTCTCAATCTGATGAAGAGTCTCAACCGCCGAATTGGCGTTGGTTGTGGAATCAGCCATCGGAGATGACAATCAACTTCTGAATCGCACCTCGATTCACGGCTCTGATACCATGAAGAATTTACAGGGAAGATGGTGAAAAACAGAGGAACAGATGAATTGGGGAAGAAGAAATGTTATTTCTGTATATTGGAAATATGTACAGTGTAATGGGGAGGTTTTATATACCTCATCAATGACCCTATATTTCTTACTATGTATATTCACACATGAGATTATAACTAATACTAATTACAACTAATCAATTAATAATATATAACAAACTAACTATCATTCTTAACTAATTGTTCTAATCAGTTTCAATAATATTCATATTAGAGTTTGATTGATTTGAATTCGTGTCAAAAAATTTTATATCGAGAGACTCTTTAACAAAGATGACTCTGGACCCAAACTCGAACTCAAGATCTTACACTACTTATTATTTCATCACAGCTCTTATCGGTGATATCATGCATTTTATTGAAATGAAGTTTGTGAATCATCATTACGTCTGGTTTGGGAAGGGGGTGGGGGGATTGATTAGTTTGGGTCAAATGAAATGCTTTCACATGGAGATCTACGTAATAATATTCAACAAAATTTTAATTTCAGTTCAATTTTTTTACAAGCATAAAAAAATCTACTTAATATTTGAACCAAGTAACGTTATATTTTAGGTATTGGGGTAAAAAAAAAGATAAGTGTCGAAGATACATTTGAAGTATTCTTTTTTTTTTTTAGTTTTATACTTAAATCATTAGAAGTGTGAGTTTTATATCTAAACTATCACTTATTAGTTTGAGAAACGCATTTCAATAGTGTGATAATTTAGGTATGAAACTCACACTCCCGATAATTTAGATATGAAACTCAAAAAAAAAAGAATATAGTTTAGGTGTGTTTTCGATACTTATCTTAAAAAAAATACTAAGGTTGAATAAGAAAGAAATGAAAAAAAAAGGGGGTTTGAATGACTCTCAAATTTTGAATTGACTGCGTCAATCTATTCTAGTCTATTTTTATTTAATATAATTTTTTTTTAATTCATTTAAAAATAAATTATATCTTATTATAATTAAAACTAATTTTTATTTTTAGTTATATAATTTACGTCCAAATAAATATATAACCATTATTTTTTCTTTTCAAAATTCTTCTCTTTCTTTAAATACAGTCTCAATTTAAACGTAATTGCACAAAATGTAACGAAGAGAATACATCACGTTTGAAGGCAAAATAAATTAGATGATTAATTTATAATACATGCATGTTTCATGAAATAATCATATAATAATTATACTATCAAAATTCTATAATGCATGTATTATGAAATACAATACATATATATTGAATGAAATTCTATATAGTAAAATCCTAGGGTGAAAAGTAGTTTATTTCATGAAGATGAGATATTATTTTTAATAGATTTTTTATCTACGCTACATGAATAATGAAACGACGAAAAAATAACTATACATAAAAAAAAAATGATTAAACAAAACTAAATTAAAGTCCACATGGCGTTATATACTATGAACAGATCTACTGGCTTCAACTAATTATTATAACATATTATAAATTTTAGTGAGACTTTGGGATCACCGCTTAGATAAAGAATTAAATACCATCTTCATGTAGCCTCCATGTGTTATCTATCATGTGACATGACTATCTAATTACACAAATATTTTTGCATATTATTAATTTTTTTATAGTTTAAATTTATAGTCACAAATATACTCAGATTTATATATTTTTGCAATGCAATACATTCTACATAGAGAGAAAGACGAAGAAAATAATTAGTGTATTACAGTTACATGTAAATCATATTAGATATATATATTCAAAATATCATATATTATATTATATGATATACATTATGAAATATAAATACATCGAGAGAGATAGGAGATGGGCGAGGGAGAGAATTAATGTATCCCAAATACATGTGAATTCGCTTGAATACGGTGTGATTAAAAATCAATTACACTCTAATTTTAACCCCATGTATTTGAGATACATATATCTGAATGCAACATATATATATTTGGGGATCAAAATCTGACACGAATGATAATTTTGAAAACTCAAGTGAAGACACGGAATTAGGTCCTAAACCAACAGAATGTGCCCTAATTTTTTTTTATACGCTTAAACTTTGATGGAATAATTATCGTGTATTTGTGTTGATTAGAGATGATTAATAATCATTCAATGAAATAATCAAAGTAGCAGAGGTATTTTGTAGAAAATACATATTGGATTACCAACCATAAAAGCCCATACTAAAAACTGTTGGGCCATGCAATTTGAGCTGGTTAGTTTTAGTTAGTTTAGCTCCATTGCGCGGGTTACAAAACTAGCCCATGAAATGATGAAAATATTTGATTTCATTGTTTAAATTTTGAAATCATTGAATCCCTAGCTGTTGAAAAATTATGCGGATAAGTAAACATATATTAGTTATTTAGCTAACATAGCTATAATTTCAATTAATTATGAATCGCGGAAACATCTAACTACAGTTTGAGTTTTGTATAATTCGCACGAGTTATACAAACGTTGAGCGCGATAATACAAAAGTTGTACGAATGAAATTGGATAGCGAAATATAAAAGCATTGTGAATTGTATAACGAATTATACAAACACTATACACGAATTGTATAGCGAAATATACAAACTTTATGCAAAAACTATGAATTGTATAGCGAATTATACAAATGCTACTATAACCATAGTACCCAAACTAAAGCTACGGAGCATAATTAAGATAATTTTAAATAGTTGTATGCAAAAATTCCTCATGTTATTTTCCTCTCATCCCGTTCTATGTTCTAGTTTCTCATCTTCTTCTTCTCTACTATCGCTAGTTATTTTATTTTTGCCACTTCAAATGTAATTATGTCAATTAAATATAAATTTGATTATTAGCTATTGTAATTAAGTCATTTCCTATTGACACAAATTGGGAATGTAGTTACTTTTACATTGATGTTTGTTAAGGTTAATAACCAGCCCCTTTTTAACCTAACTAATTTTGATTTATCCACTTTAGTTCATTTAAAAGTTGATTGATTTGGATTAAAAATGTAGTTCATATTGATCATGAGAAACTTCGTTGGATTAGTTATCCCATATGTATGGTGGGATAACTTATTCCACGATAATTAATTTTAGAATAGCTCATCATGGAATAAATTGTTCCCAACTAAACGACCCTTGAGTTACGGCAAATCAAATGATATATTAAAATGCTACTAAAACCAACATAAATATTGAAGGAAGGAAGAATTAGCCGCAGCAGTAGAATTAAACTTCCATCATCAAATCAATCCCAATATTACTTATTACATGAAAGAAAATGAACATATTCCTCAATGTACATCTCAAACAAGATGAAAAAATGAAAATACATAAAATTATTTTTAGTTTAAAGAAATAAAATTGGAACTAAGAAAAGAGAAAACTACTAAAAACGCTTTTGAACTTGGCACAAATTATTAGTTTCATCCCCGAATTATTGACAGTTTTAAAAATATCCATCTGCTTGACTAACTAAACTAAAATACACCCTGGAACTATCACAAGTGTTAACACCCTTTAACTTGGCAAGAATCTAGGGGTGCATTTAAAAAAGTATTTAAGTTTTGTTAATCAAGGAGGGAGTGTTTTTAACCGTATTAATAATTCGGAGATGAAACTAAAAAAAATAGTTCAAGGACAAAAAGGTCTACCAAGACGTGCCCTATGGCTAGGAAGATTGAAGTGCCTAATCCTCCCTTGTTGTTCCACCAAATAGCCTTCACACAAAAAAGCCTTTGAAAATTGATCTTCAACTTGTCTATCAACATCATGAACAAAAACATCAGTATCTCCATCTTGCTTGTTCCTAGCAATCAATCCAGCAGTGTATATTGCACTCATCCTTCCTGGTGCTCCGTCATGCCAACCAGTCGGCGCATCCACCATTATTACATCCCAATCAATTTCCAGTACCTCTTCAGGTAACCCCTTAAGACTCAGCTGACATTTGGAGAATCTTGGATCTGTCACTCTCTTGCATTCTTCATTGCTTCTTCCAACTTCCATGAGCTCATCAGCTTGAGTTATTCTCGTGTCATAAACAACATGGTGGGATTCCAGATTTGGTAATTGGCTCTGTATTTGCTCTATCCATGATTTGTCTTCTTCAAGAAAAACTGTTCTTCCACCATGGTTGAGAGCTGTCCACATTAAACTATCATGGCCTAATCCAAAAACCAAGAAATTGCAAGGAGATTTCTTTTCAAGAACTCTTAAGGAAACAGAGATTTCTTTGAGTGTTTGTTGTGGGGTTACATTTGAAGTTGCATAGTGGACTAATGCATTTGCTAGTGATGGGGGTATCTTATTGCAAGTCTGTGATGGACAAGATGAAGACGAAGACGAAGAAGAAGATGAAGATGGCTTAGCTTCATCAGTTTCATGAACAACTGAGCTAGTTTGCTGATCAGAGGAAGGTGAGAAAGATGATCTAAGTACCAAAAAGAGTAGAAAAACTAGGAAAAAACCAATGAGAATGAGCTTAACATTGATGGGGCTTTGGGTTTTAGATCTCATCTTTCCTTTGGGAGAAGAAGAATCCAGGATGAGACTTTGTATTTCCAAGATTTGGCTTGGGGACTTGCTAGTGCTATATAAATTAGTATATGAAATATTCAGGAGATGTCACAATAACTTCTTAAACAAAAAATGTCAAATCATTACTATTTTTTTTATTTTGCCATACATATATTCACTTTCTAACAAATTATTTTTATTCCATAGTGTATATGACATAACTTATTCCATCAATATAATATAAATGGTTAGATAAGTTATCCCAAACGACAATCAAATAAGATATTAAAATTTTATTCTTTTTCTATTTTTTATCTCATGAATATTTCACACCAAACGACTATTAAGAGTATTGGATAAAATATTTTTTAAAAAAAATTGCATATTTATTAAAGAGAAAGTGTAGTGGTAATAATTCTGCATGGACTAGAGTTTTTGTTTTTCTTTAAAAAAACAAAATCCTATTTCCCTTGAGATTGAAGATATGGGTTGATAGAGATAGGAAAACTAATGATGTTACTTGACACAATCATCATAGTTTGGTAAAGATGTGTAGATAAAGTGTTTGTTGGTGTACTAAATTATTGACTTATACTATTGCTTAATAAGGATTTTGGTTTTTAATTTGTAGTAGTTGGCATAGTAGGTGATGATATTTGATGTACATTGACTTCAAAGTAAAATAAATATGTTGCCATGTGAGGTTCTTTCTTCTTTTTATTATTTTCAAGATTTGAACTATCTTCTTTTTATCATATGTTATTGTAATATTAAAAATAGTTTAAATATATTTTTTGTTCTATTTTTGTGCTCATACTCCTCTGGTTATTCTTTTAACATAATTTTATTCTTAATTTTAACATAAATGATCAAACAATAGTCCTTTTTTTCTTCTTTTTTATATATTATTTTCTCTTTTAATGTTACTTAGATATTGATGAGCTTAAATTGTAGACTGTGGAGTAGAGTACTTCATACTATGAAAAATGAATAAATAAACACTTATGTTTTGATGAATTTGGTTAAATAAATAAAATGTGAAACAGAAGTTAGTTGTTTTGTTTTTAGAAAGACAGTTTGAAATACATTTTAAAGAAAATTAAGAATAAAAAAGTAAAATATTTAATCAAACTAAAGATTTTTATAAGCTGAAAAGTCACAGAGAAGGATTAGTTTACTCAATATCTTTTTTATCTTTACATATGATTTTTTTGAATAAACGTTAAAATTAATGGTGAATTTGTACCAAAATATAATGAGAGAAGTATATTTGATCCAAAAATATAACTAAAAAGATAAATTTGAATAAAAAAATTAAAAAATATATTTAAATTATTTCTAAAAGTATATTTGACCCTTCTCATTTGCTAGTATGGCCTCCTCCTCTTGTTTTTGTTGCATAGAAAAGGAAAGAGATGAGTAAAAAGGTTGAATTTCTATTTTGGGTGGTTAGAACATAACATCATAATACAAAGGACACCTCATCGTTTGCTTATAAATTAGCACAACAAATGGACCTATAACAATTAAAGCATCACAAATTTGGTATCTACTGTATTCATCGTATTGTATTGTATTATATTATTAATTAAATATAATATTTATTTTGATTATTATTTAAGATATTATATTATTTAATTTCATCATTTGCAATAATGAAAAGAATCATTTTATGTAACAATCGATTAAATATAATTGTATCGTTATTTTAATATTCCTTTCATTCCAAATTAATTGAATTTTTCATTTTTTTAATTTTCAAAATAATTGATAGTAGATTTTTTTCTCTTTTTTGAAATATCACTCTTTAATACCGTAATAATATATAATATGAATTTGATGGAAAGAAAATATTCGAATATCAAAAGTCGTGAACTTAAAATCAAGAATATGCTTCAGGACTAATTTTTTTAGTAATCTGAGATAGTTTAGTGCATAAAATATTTCATAATTAACGTAGTTCAGAGAAGAGTGATACCCTAAGAAGTCAGAAACTTATACAAATATAATTATTAATTGAAAAAAAAGATATTCTATCTTAATTTGTCAAAAATAATACGTAAAAGTAAAAATTAATAGAATCACTTTTTTAAGTAAATATGAGACATCTAAGTCATACAAATAAATAGATCTATTCATTTTTAAGAAAAAAGAAAAAATAGGGATTGAATTAATGATAAAATAAAATCTTGAGTCGCAAATAGTGATTCACTTGAAGATGAAGAAAAAGAATTAGTTTTTCCTAATGACATAAAAAATGATTGATCAAATTCTATTGAGTCTGACTCATACTGATCATTTATGAAAGAATGACTCGAAAGTTTTAAACAACTTAAAGTGAAAAAAAAGAGTATAAAAAATAAACCAAAAGTATTGTGACAATTTATCTTATATTTGTGTTGATTAAAAATAATTAATAATTATTCAATGAAATAATCAAAGTAGCAGAGGTATTTTGTTGAAAATACATGCTGGATCACCATTCATTGAAATAAAAGCCCATATTAAAAACTGCTGGGCCATGAACACCAGCCCATGAAAATATTCATCCGTCCAATCTGTTCAAATTTTGAGATCATGAATCCAATCCGTCCAAACAGTTTGAGTTTTTATGATTCGCACGATTTTATACGAACGTTGTATGCGCCATTAATTAAAAGTTGTGCGAGAATCAATGTATAGCAAAATATACTATGTATAACGGATTATACAAACATTGTGCATAAATTGTTTAGCAATATATACAAATGTTTTACAAAAACTGAGAATTGTATAGCGAATTATACAAATGTTACGCGAATTATACAAACGCTACTATAACTATATTTAAAAGTTGATTGATTTGGATTAAAAAAATGTAGTCCATATTGATCATGAGAAACTTCGTCGAACATTTTCTTTAATTTCTCTTGTTTAATATATATTATAAATAGTCATAATAATAGTAAAATTGTTGCTTCATTAATTTGGTTTGATAATTGAATAAACCATAGAAAAACAAATACAAAAATTAGAACTCGTTGTGAGTGTGGATAAGTTGGGCTATGACCCAATATTTAGAGATCAAAAGGCATCGGATGCTTCTTTTAAAAAATATTGTCGAGACTCGACGGAATAAAATGTTGGAGCAATTACAGTGCGTGGTTGTTCGGATAAAATATTTATCAAAATAATAGTTATTTATTGTATAGGCATGTTTAGTCAAGTTATATTCAGTTTTTGATTGTATCGTAATGTATAATCAGTGTATAACATATGTATAAGTAATCTATTTTGTATAGTCAGTGTATACATTCTATGACTTTTAGCAAGTTATATTGCATAACCATGTATATTTTTTATAATTTTGGGCTATTTTTTTTAAATAAAAGATGACTATATTTATTATAAATTAATTAATTTATTGTATATATTTGAAATTATTCCGAAAATGTTTAGCAAATCTAGCAAGAAAGTATTCCAATAATGGGGACCAAAAATATCATCAAACAATAGCTGGAGAGTCAATTAGAAATTAATTACAAATAACAATTATCTTAATTATACTAAAATATAACCACCAAACATAATGAATACATTTAAATACAGTTGAATAGCCAAATAAAAATTAGTTTCAGATAATAATTATCTTAATTATAGCTACTAAACTTTATTAATCCTAAACTATAGTAATTTCTATAAATCCTCATAAAAATAGTTTAGTATGAGCTTCACCAACCGACATCACTGTTTCACTCATGTTTCTTATAAAGAGTACTAGAAATGATATGGTATTATAATAATGAAGAATAAAGAAAAAGTAATTAAGAGTACAATGAGCTAGATATATGCAAAGAAAAGGTATAATATAATATTGTTAAAGTGTAGTTTTCATGATTTGACAGATTCTAAAAAAGGATCAGGCCCCATGTTTAAACTATTAACGTGTAACTAAAAGTGACAGTTGTAAATTGTATACAATCAATAATCTCTTTTGTAAGTGCTCGAATTTTGGCAGTATAGTAGACTTATTGACCAATAGAATTATTCCATGAATAGATGGTCATCCTATATTAGGTCTTATCAATATTGAGAATAAAAAACCCTTGATACATCATCTCTTTCACAATTAAAAGAGGGTACAAAAATTACTCTAAAGAAATACAATGAAGAACAACAGATGTCAGATGGAGCTCAAGAATGTTATCATTTTATCTTGCATTCTTTAATTTATTTTCTTTGCTCATTTCAAGTCTTGATTTATAAAGGAATTTGGTGTTCATCTTATATCATTTCTGGTAGAAGGGGGATATTTTCCTTGCCCATTCACAATCTGTAAAGTCAGAATATATACAAAACTAAGTCTTCAATTAACGCATGAGACTAGCCTAATAAGGAACTAAATATTTACAAGATATATTTATTTCCAAAAATATCTACTAGCCTAATTCTAAGAAACTAAATATCTACAAGATATATTTATTCCAAAAATAACTATACGATATATTTAACAATTTCAAATTTTCATCTTGCAATCTATAGCTAAAGTTTAGCTGGGATGGGATTTTGAAGTCTACACTGATCTGAATAGATTAGTTTAGTGGGCAACAAAGTTGTTGCTTAGTTGAAGAGGATTTTCATTATCTTTGTAAAAGAAAAGGGATTAAGAGGTTAGTCTTTAAATTGTAAGAGGTTATAATAGTTCATTATCACGGAGAATTTTTCACGTAAAATACTGATGTTATTGTCTTACTCTCTTAATTTTGGTGATGACAGACTTGTTCTCTTACTATAGTAAACACGTGCAGGCTATCAAGTATATTTTAAATGCCAAATCAAAAGCTTTATTTATTTCTCCAAATTTGACTTATTCCTTTTTTAGCGTTTAATTTCTATGTATATATATTTGATTGCATATTTACTCAATTAACTCCGTTGTTCTAGCCTTGGTTCACTGCTTTTGTAAAGATTATAATTGCAACTCCATTTATGCACCAAATCCACGAATAAATAAATTGACACAACATGTATTATATAACTAATCAAAATAACACGTGAAAAGGCAAACGTCAATTGTTCTAGGCAAACGTCAAGGAGAAAAGAACTGAAATGGGAGAGGATGGTCATTGAGAAAGATGCCTTAACTGGTTGGTCATTGTCAAGACGAGAATGTGAGTTCGTGAGCCACTGCCCCTCATACTCTTCTTTATGTTTTTGGGTCGCTCTTCTTACCTATCGTAACATCAATTCTCCTTCATACGAAGGCATCATAATATATACATCAAATCAAGATCAAATAAAAGATTCTCCATCCCTTCTTTATACTCTTCTATCCCTCGATCAACTAGATGGGCAAGCTAGTATTATTCACATTGTCTTTTCCAGAGGTGAAATACATAACAACATAAGAATTCGATCCAACTAGATAACACATCAATCGAAACAAGTAGAAAAATGTTTTATTGGTCCAATTATTTTACTATATATGCCAATTGCCAAATAATCAAAAATGAACATATAAACATCTAAAAAACAATTTTTCATTCAAATTTTCCTTATGTTCTCTTTTCTCATTTGTCCTTACATTCCTTAAGAACAAAATAAGAAGGTATACAAGTTATTATACCAGAACTTAATAAGGAAATTAATTACAATAGAGAATATAATTCAACAAATTAACAACCAAAAACTACCCTTACAAATTACATTGTTAAAAAAAGTCCCAACCACCCTTTTTTCTTGTACAATCAAATAAAATACAAGATTCACAATCAGTCACAAATTAAATTAAATTGACTCAATCTCAACCCTAACATGACCAAAACAAATAATTAAAAAAAAAAAATTAGTAACACAATAAAATGCAAAATAAAGCAAACTTTTGGGTTTGCTTTTTCTTTTTTTTTCAATTCAAATATTAAATGAATTATTTCCTACTCCTATTTTAATCAAGTAGTAGGAATTAATTTCCTAAAACCATGTTAATGGGGTCCACAAGAGAAAAAGAGGAACACATCACGTGAAGGCGCAAGTTAGCTGAGGGCAATACTTTTTAAGAAGCTTACGCTTCTTCCGTGCGACTCATCGGCGCCGGCGCCGGTGGTGTATCGGCAATGCCGGAATTGTTCACTTTCTTCATATTCTGTTCATGATAAATTTGTCTTAATCTCTCAATTTCTTTCTTCAGTGCTTCTTGATGAGCTGCGAAATTCACACGAAAAAATTAAATTAAATTACATTATATTTAACTTTGTATATACAATATAATATTTCAATAAAAAGTAATTATTTTTATAGGTGACCTAAGAAGATATGGAATTTAATTGCATTAAACACTCGACATGGCAATTGGCAAGGCCCTGTTTGTTTTCTACAATTAATATATAACATGGCTCAATCTTAAATAGATGCCAATTATTTAATTTTATCTGAACAAGTTAATTTTGTCACTACACTATGGTTTATTATTCATAGTCAAAAGTGATGAGTGATAATTAGTGCATTAATCGTACACTTTTCTGTCTAAACCTAATTAATCATGAATTGCATGCATGTCGTTCGTTTCATGATATGAAAGACATAATTAATTTTGTGATCGTAAATATATCATGTCAAAAATTAAAATTAAAATTATGTCAATTTTTTTTGAAACAGACTAAAAAAAGATTATTTCTTGAGAGTAATATAATATCAAGGTCATTATCAATATCATCATTAGCATCAAAATTGTCATTGTCATCAACTCATCACGGAGAATCCTTAGGTTTGTTGCCTTGTTATAATTTAGAACTTATTCAGCATATAGGAATTTGATGCCAGATATTTGACCAAACAGGATTGTCCAAACTATCACTAAAATACTACTTTTAGGGAGGGAAGCAAAAATTATTTACGTCATCCAAAGTAACAATAACATACTCAGTGAAATTTCGCAAGAAAAGCCTAAAAAAGTAAAATATATGCAGACTTTATCACTACTTCGTAGAGATAAATAAGTTATTTTTGAAAGAGCCATTTATGTCACTCAGAATTTGTAAATAAATTCAGATTTTTAAACTTTTACTTACCATCTTTAAAAATCTTATCCTGAGCCAAAGCTGCAATTCGTTGCCTGAGTGCGCTATTATCAACGTTAAGAAGCAGCCTTTGATGGTCCAAAAATGCAACTCTTGGTGACAAAGCAGATACTTCAGTCTGAAGGGGTAAAAACAGAAGTTAATTACTCCATTTGTCTTATGTTAATTGAATTTGTGAAATAATACACATATTAATTGAATTTGTGAGGTAATACACGCATATTAAAAAAATATTAAAGGACAAATTTTACGCCATACTTTCCACTATTGTCTTTTTTAAAATCATAAATATATAATGTAATTTATTTTCTAGAAAATATAAAAATTCAATAAATGAAAGAGCAAATATGAATAAAATTTCAAATATTTATCTTGAACTTTGAAAAATTCAACTATTTTGAACCTTGAAAAAGCCAAAAGAATTCAATTAATTTGATATTTATTTATAAGTTAATTAATCACGATTAATGAACAATTAGTTGTCAGTAATTAAATTAGTATTATGAACTTACTTGCAGAGTGGTTACACTTCTTTCCAATTCTGAAATGTACTGCAACTTTCTAACTCTTGATCTCTGAGCTGATTGTCTGTTAGCTAAAATTCTACACGCGAAAGGAAAATAAACAATCAAGAACCCTATTAAAAAAGACGAGTAAAGAATCAAAAATATTCCTGAACTATTTAAAATGAAGTAAAAATATCATTTAGTTATGTTGATTCAAAAATATCGTTATATTTTAGCTTAAAAATACCCCTTTTAAATGAGTTAATTATATAATTTAACATCTACATATGCAAATGAGGAGAGATTAATGCTTTAATTAGCAATTGAGTTCATCACAATCTTAATTACCTCTTAATCCTCTTTGGATCGACAATAGAATTATTATTATCAGAAGAATCATTAACAGGATTTTTAGCAGCCGCCGGTGATTGATTATCACTCTCATCTTCTCCGGGCTCATTCTTCGGCTGCACCACTTGATTAACATCTACTAATCGGACCGGCGATTTCTGATCTTCATTTTCACTAACTTGATCTGACGGCGTAGAAGGATTCGTACTCGACGGATTCGACGGCGGCGCCGTAACAGCAAATGCAGCACCGCCGCAGCTATCGTCGGAAAACATAGTAGTAAGTTGTTCATCATCCAATTTATCGAATCCGTTATTCGACCCGGCAACCTGGAGAAACGGAGCCTCGACAAACGCAATCGGATCGCTAACAGATCTCCGGTGAGAATTCCTCCGGGCCGACGAGAAATCTAGGAAATCGTCGACCCAGGAATTCGTACTATGGTGATTGGCGACGATGGTGGAGGAATTAGGCAATGGAGGCATGTTTTGAAAAGGCCAATTGTGTGCCATTGTAGGAACTTTTGGTGGTAGTTGAGCCATGCAATAGTAAAATTAGCAAAAATTTCAATTGTGTTGAAGGAATTGAGGTTTTTTTTGGGTATATAAAGGAGATGAAGAAAAGGATAATAAGGTGTATTATGAGTATATCTATTTTGAGGAGGTAAAGTTGGTAAAAAAATTTATTTTATTCCTACTTGGTATTCATACCATGTAAATAAATAAATGCATGATATACGTCTAGTACACAAAATTTTAATATACTTGATCATTAATTGACATGCATTATTATCTTATTTTGACTATTTAAATATACAAAAAATAAATTATTTGATATAAATATTAAATGGTATTTGTATATGGGCTTGATTCTAAAAATGAGGGTTTCTCAGAAACAAACTCTCTATTTCTATAAAATAACAGTAAAATTTTACGTACATTTTTCTATCTTCACACCCCACTTATAGAATTTCAGTTCATATCATATTGTTGTTGTAAATATAAAATGGGGATAAGCATTCATGTTGGTTGAAGAGTTGATAGTACTAGCAATTTTGTTTTAAATGGACAAATATTAAATACTACTCCTTGCAACAATAACATAAATCCAATGAAATTCGAAAAAGTGAAATTTGAAGAGGATAAAGTGTATACAAATTTTATTTATTATTTCTGTAAAGTAAAGATATTATTTTCAAATAATTCTCAATATCAACAATTCAAAGCAATAATTAAAAGAAAAACAAAAAAGATGAAATAGTAAAATAGTGCAGAGTATATATGCAAGAAATTGTAATGTTAACAATAAGGCGTAATCACCTAAACACAACAAATCATGTATTAAAATAGAAAATTTGAAATAAAAAACTACATAAATATACAAATACTGTGATTTATATGTAGCTCCAGTCATCAAAAAATTAGAATAAACTAGTAATTATTACTCCTTATTCAATATTACATAACTAATATTGAAGGTAAAAAAGTAATAAGGAAAAAATTACTTTCAAAATACTTTAACAATGTAAAGTGAACGTGAAAGTATCAAAAGTGACATTTTTTTAATTTGGGTTATAAAAAAAATAGGACAAATAAATAAAGAGTACATTTATTTTTGTTTTTTATTTGTTTTTGGAGGTCGAAAGAATAGTGAGTCACATGGGAAGGGATATAACGCCAGCTAGCAACAGCTGTGAAAGGGAGGGAAATTAGTCTTTTCTCAACGGTTTATTAACTGGCGGAATAAGTCACCACGTGCCTATCGATGTGACCCTTTTGACCTTTCTTTTTTAAAATAAATAAATAAATAAATAAATAAAATTAGTAAAGTAAATAATTATCACCATCATCACTTTCAAAGTTTTACAATATCATACTCAGTGAAAACTTTACAAGTATAATTTGAAGAAGATAAAATATATGCAGATTATACTATTACCTTATAGAGATAGAAATTTATTTTTGAAAAATTCTCTCTAAAAAATATCATCTCCAAAAATAAAAAATATTAGATATAAAACAAAATGACTAGAATGAAAAATAAATGATAATTTATATTTATAAAGACAATAAAAATAATAAAAAAAATGACGAACTATAACATCATGTACAATGTATAAAGATACGATTATTTCTACTAATATATTATATCACAAGCCCAGATATCACTATACTTCTGCTAACCGTCTAGTCTTTTGTCCTAATATGTGACCTTCACTTCTTTCTATTTAACGTCATGTGCTCGATAATACGAATTACACCATTATTATAAAAAATTGAAGACTAGACTCAGGAACTTCTGTTTGAAGATAAAGGAATAATTACTATGTGATAATATATAATCTTATAAATGTTAGTGGTTTATTTTAATTTTTTTCCTTTAGGAATTGTTTGTTTAAAGAATTTCATTCGTAGGGTTGATGAGGTGAACTAGGTGCACACTTGCCTTAATCATTTCTACAATTTTGCCAATAAAATAAGGACCTTAAAATGAATGGTATAGAATGAAGAAATCCCTACAAATTGGATAAAGAAAAATAAAAGTTTATAGTATTATATTACATAAATTAAAATTAAAGGATAAAAGGTATAGTGGGGGGATGAGTTGTGGAAAAATAAAAAGTAGGATATTAGAATCATGTCTTCTTCTTTCTCCCATGTGAACTCTTTGTAATAGTAACCTCTATCTCCTCTTTCTTTTGTCTCCAAATCACACTCACATGGAGGCTATGTCAATGTCCCTTTTGGGAAGAAAAGAAAGAGTCCACCTCTTTATTTTTCTATTTTGATATGATGTTGGTTATTCATTTTGAGATTAAGTTAATATACTTTTATGTTAGTGAAATTTTTTGAGCATAAGTTTTTTTTTGGTTAAAATATTTGATATTTATTAAGGATCGACGATATGAATATTTGATATAATTTTTTTAATATTTATTTTAAAATTAAATTAATTCGAAAAAAAATTGTTTTAGAACCATTATAATATTATTCTTTCATCAAATCAGATATTAGACTGTAGACTGACACTAATTTTCATAATGGGATGAATAGTGTCTACAAAGTCTGAGAACGAAATTCTCATCGTATGACTGATCGACGATTAGTAAAGATTTTAATTTCATATCCAAATTGTGAGTGTAGCAAGAGGCAAGCAAAACTCCACTCTCTCTACTAAACTAATTATTCTCGAAGGAAGGTACCTAGAGTAAATATTTCTTCACTATCAACTAAAAATAAAAGTTCTCAATAAAACATATGAAAAATCAAATAAAAATTAGTTCAACGATAATATTTTCAATAAATTTCAAATCGATTCAATCAAAAAACATATCAAAAAATATTTTATTTTCAGAATTTAGATTTGAAATATTTAATTAAGAATCGGAAGTACTCCCGTACCTCTAGTGGTGCAATACCCCCACCTCTAAACATTAATTAAAGACTTCAACCAAATCCCAAACTATATAGTTTAATATTTTGGTAGTTTCCTTGCACCAACACCATATATGCATTTATTATAAATGATTCTTTTTATTTCAGTATTTTAAAAAACAGAAATAAATAAATAATTAGGGAGACATTAATAATGATTAGAGATAAGTTCAAATGGCATGTTAAATACCTCTATCACGCGGAAAACTTGTCTACTGCATGTGCCTACTTACTATATGTCTGATCAATATTAATATATATTAGAATTATTATCTTCTGTTTTTCTAAAGTTTGAGATCGTTTATTTATTTTATTCTATAATCGTGATTCCCTCTTTGTCATGCATTATTTTATTTAATTAAATAAAAAAAGAAACAACCCCTTGTTCAAGTTAACTTGAATATGACGTCTTAATATATGAGTTTGAGTTATACAAATAATTACTAATAATTAAATTAGAATAAGTTCTTTACAAATTTACAATTATGATGTATCGTGATATA
Organism: Solanum medicagineum; assembly: GCA_026153255.1. NCBI lineage: Eukaryota > Viridiplantae > Streptophyta > Magnoliopsida > Solanales > Solanaceae > Solanum > Solanum medicagineum. Next base: position 12,611,212 of record JAPFFP010000099.1, read on the forward strand.
TATAATAGCAGGGATCATGAGATAAAAAATAAATTTATTTAGTTTCAAAATATTTTCTTAGTAAATATACAAAACAGAGATTGGACATTTTAAAAAAATACATCGAAATTGCTTATGTATATTACACTTTTTAAAATGCGACTTTTCTCTGAATTCTGTTAATATAAAATATTTTATAATTTTCAGAGAGTACTAAAAAAATTAGTCTCGAAGCATATTCTTGATTTTAAGTTCACGACTTGTGATATTTAAATATTTCCTTTCCACCAAATTCATATTACATCTCACTATAGTATTAAAGAGTGATATTTCAAAAAAGAGAAAAAATCTATGGCCAAATTTTGTAAGAGAATGATAAATTTTTTTTTTTTTTTTAATAAAAAATTTAGAATTTGGAGTTGAGCTTTATTTTTTTTATTGATTGGCTATAACTTTTCATAGTGAATTTTCTATGACACCAACTCAAATTAGTCGAATTAGTCAATTTCGAACACAACTAATTACACATAGATTTCTAAATGAAAAGAATACTGGCATATTTTTTTTTAAAAAAAGAAACAATGGCTAAAAGCTTTCCAAAACTATCTCATTTTTGCTAATTTCATAATTTGATTATTAAATATTTGAGTTTACACCATATATTATAACTTTCTACTCAATATTTGTTGGGGGCGTGTATTTCATATTTATATATATATATATAAAAATAAAGTACTTAAAATGTGCCGAGTAACACGTACATGTTACTTGTCATTTGCACTTATAATTAAAACATAAACTCCCAAACTATATTATTGTTTTACAAGTTTCATACTTTGAAGTTTGAAGTTTAAATAAAAACAATAACATATCTAGTGAAGTTTCACGAGTAAAATTTAGGGAGGATAAAATATACACGAATTTTATCACTATCTCATAGATATAGAGAGGTTGTTTCCGGAAGATCCTTAACTCAAATATATATATCAACCCAAAAGCAGTCAATAACAACACAATGTATAAAAACACAACTAATCCTACGATCTTAATATATCACAAAATAAGACATTATCCTTCCCCTATTCGCCTAGTAAACTTCTACCATAATACGTGATTGTCACTCTTTTCTATCTAAAATTATATTCTTAGTGATATGAAGCTACACCATATTGACATATCATGTCTAATCAATTTCACCAATACTTTTTCGGTTTATCTATATACTTTGAAGTTTAAATGATGATGAAATAACTTTATAAAAAAAAAGATAGTTAGGTCATTGACAATCCAAGGGGATTAGCATGTGCAATCCATGAAGAACTTTTGAGAAAGAAGATACCATTTTACAATATATATAGGCAAACAAAGATTCTTTTGGCTAATATATTTTAGTTAATGTCCCTCTCCATAATTGTCTTAATTTTTCTTTTAGAAAAACTAAATTTTTTGGATTGATGGGGATCCCAAGAAAATTCTCAAAGGGGGTCCGTACATGAAAAGATTATTAGCCAGTAGGACACAAAAGTAGCATTATTGCACGTGGGAGGAGCCAGCAGGACCCTACTTGTTCATTTCAATAACAAATTATACAATCAAATGAAAAGCTCCCAAAAGTTGAAGGACCATTCCGACAATTAACTTTTTTGTTGAGGGACACAAAAACAAGGAGTGCAAATGTTTAAATATTTAAAAGAGTGGGTCCTTCTTTAGCAAAATTTCATCAACTTATGGGGAGACAAATGTGATATAAGCGCGACCTACCACTTTTAATTTAAGGAAATTGATTTATCGATTCGACTTATCAACTATTGATTTATATATATATTTTAAATTATTATAAAATTATTAAAATATTAACTTATTAATTATTAACATTTGATAAAAAAATTATTTTATTAAAAATTACTTAAAAATAAGTTGGCAAATCAAATGAAGCACACACATGAGTTGACTAATTGCATTTTGAATAAATTCAAATACTATTACATTGTAAAATAAACTGAGAGTTTGAGATAGTAAAAATATAAAAGAATGAAACTATCAAGGGTTTTATATATCAAATAGTACAAATATTGTTATTTAATTTATAATCGAATTATCAATTAGCTCGTTAATAAAAAATCTAAAACTATTAAAAATCGATAATGCAATAATAAAAAATTAGACCGCTATTAAAATTACTAAACCAAAAATTCATTATCGATAAATCAACAATTTCTTTTTACAATTCCAATAAGTGCATAAGTTACACACATCATAAATATGAAGCGAATCCATTATTCATCAAATTTTAAATTGTGTGTCACTTCTTCTAAGTATATTTCATTGCTGTCAAAATTACAAATCTAAACAATGATAAAATCACAATCGATTGGTTAAAATAAGAATTTAGATAACAAATGTGACATCGACTTACTATATAAAATCTCTTAAAATGCACTTTACCCAAAAATAAATATGAAATTGTGATATGAAAAATGTATTATTTTTAAATTAAAAATGAAAAATTATGTAAACACCACTTAAATATATTTGTAAGTGTAAACCATTAGAGCGGAAGTGTTATAACAAATGAAATGACATTTTTAGTAACTAGAATATGCATTTGATAAGAAATAAAATTTTGAGAATTTAGTTTCTTTTTTTTCTTTTTAAAGCATAACGTTTAATCAATTTGATTTCCATTTCCAAATAGTTATTCACAATTAATTAAAAATAGAGTGAAATTTGAGAACCAACCTATTATGAATTATTTGTCCTAAGGTGTGGATAAAAAAAAAAAAGGTTTCAAATATATATTTGTTAGGAATTAGTATATGAAGACACGAGGTAGTTAGATGTAAATAATAAATTCAGAACTAAACACATAAATTTTAACGTGAAAAATCCAAATCGAAAAAATAGTAAATTAACTGGGTAAAAAGTTGAGTACAACAAGTTTTCAAGAACTTCTAATGAAATAATGAGGACAAGAATAAAGAAACCCTAATAGATACTCATTTTTTACTCTCTACCGCTCTAGAAAAAATATACATATCTATATATTTGTAAAAAGAAATCGCACAATAAATTATGCTAACTTTGTTGACAGAGGCAACTCTAACAATATTGACTCATGCTGATTGATGAATTTTCACTTGTCAAGTACGTAGGGAGGAGGATTGCCTAAGTCTTATAAGGAGTCCACCCATCTCATTAATCACCAATGTGGGACTTTTTGTCTCGTGAGTACTTGTTCATTGCTCTTAAATTGCAACAGTATTCAGGTTGGTAGAAGATCCATAAATTCCTTGTTACAATTTGATAGTGGTTTCATTGATCTTAAATTGCCAACAATATTCAGGTTGGTAGAAGATCCATAAATTCCTTGTTACAATTTCATAGTGGTTACGAAATTATTCATATTCATGTTTTCTAGTTCACGTCATCTTTATGTTCTTAAAGACAACTTAGACATTTTCTCGATCTTTCACACTTGCTTTTTGGTTTTCCACCTGGTGTCCGAAGTTCATGGAGTCCCGACTAAATTCGAATTGCGCATTGCAAGGCTCATTTGGGGGTGACGCTCCCAACAAGATTTTTTCCATTCTGAGGGCTCCAACCCGAGACTTCTGGTTAAGGGTGAAGCACTCACACCAGTGCATCACAACTCATGTTGGTGAAAAAATATGTTTGCTACTTGTATTGTATCTATGGGTTTTCAATTGCTTTTCACTATAGTTGTTTTCGTATCTAGTATTTTCTCTTTTGGGGTTGATATATGTGTGTTGAGTGTTTTCCGAAAATAACCTTTCTATCTGTATGAGATAGTGATAAGATCTGCGTGCATTTTACCCTCCCCAGACCCAACTTGTGATATTTCACTGGGTATAATGTTGTTGTAATAACATATTCATTGAAATCTCATATCACTGGGTATAATGTTGTTGTAATAACATATTCATTGAAATCTCATAAGTGACAATAAAATGTATGCAGATCTTATCACTACCTCGTGAAGGTAGAAAAATCATTTTCAAAAGACTCTCAACTCAAGTGCAATATATTTTGGATATAGAAAAAGGAGACAATATAGAAAATAACAAATAACAAGGAATAAAGCAAAAGTATAATAAGATCATGCAATAACATAACGCTATAAACAACAATGATATAGGTAAAAACAAAAAAACAAAGAACAACGATAATACACTAATACCTTCACAAATGTCAACGCTATAATACACTACCTATTATCTTTCTAGTCTAATATGATTCTTCCATATCCTCCTGTCTATTCACCATTCATTATCTCTCTTATTCTAAATTGACGTATTTTAGAGCTACGAAATATATATATCTGTTTTATGTAAATTATGATGTCTTTTATAGTTCTTAAAAAATAACACCTTCATTAATTACTTGTTAGGATGAAAGTTATATTTACACTATGGTCTTTGGCCACTTAAGTACAATGTTTAAATAAATCCATATATATGACACTTTTACGCTAGATTAGGGCTATATATAACTAGAATTGTAATTTATTCACTTCAATTTTCAAGCGTTACTTATCTTTATAGCCAGTTATGTCTACATCTACAAAAATTATTCAATGTTGAACTTATAATAGTCTTTTTTGGCCAAATTTTTCCTTTTAAAAAGTTCTTATTTTAAAAAAATAACTTCTTTAATCATACTTTTGGGAGAAAATAAGTGTTTCTAAAGAATAGCATAAGCTATTTTTCCTAAGCTAAAGAACGTATATTTTTCCCCCCAAAAGAAAAAACTTTTTCAAAAAGACAGATTATAAGAAAAATTTATTACAATACTTAAAGTGCTATCAAAAACCTAGTTTAAAGACTAACATTACGTTCCTAATGATAAAATATCCTTCTTTTCGCCCAAAAATCTTTCTCGACCTCAAAACCCTTTGAAAAGAAAAAAGAAAAACAAAGATATTGACGGGCTAGTAAATATTTATATACTTTAGAAGCACTGTTAAATGTATTAGTTAAACACAAACAATTTTTCATCAAAAATATTTTTTTAAAAGACATTTTTCAAATAGTTGATTCTAAAAACATGGCCAAACAAAAAATTGTTTATCAAAAATTGGCCTAATAGACTTATTATTTTCAACTCCAATGTATATGGCGACTTCACCTTTGAAAATGTTTATTTTAAAAAGATAAGGTGTTTGGTCAAATTTTTGAGAGGAAAGAAATGCTTCTGGAGAGTCGTAGAAGTCATTACCAACTTCTCACCCAAAATACTTTTTGAAACAACACTTTCAAAATAGTTGATTATAAAAGCTTGGCAGAATGAACTTATTATTTTTCACTCCAATACATATGGCTACTTCACTTTTTAAAAGGTTTATTTTGAAAAAGTAAGATATTTGATCAAACTTTTGGGAGGATACAACTGCGTCAAAGTAGCAAAAGTCATTACTAACTTCTTACCAAAAATATTTTTTTAAAAGAACACTTTCCATAATAGTTGATTCATAAAACTTGGTCAAATGGACTTATTATTTTCACTCCAATATATATGACTACTTCACTTTTTAAAATGCTTATTTTAAAAAAATAATGTATTTGCTCAAACTTTTTGGAGAAAACAAATGTTTCCAGAGAATAGCAAAAGTTATTACTAACTTCTTACCAAAAATAGGTGACCTGTTGTAGTTGGTTAAAATTATCTTATGGTGCCAAAATTTTTTGCACTGACAGTGCACAAAACTTAAACTCTTCAAAATATTTATTTTAGAAAAGTAGAATGTTTGATCAAACTTTTAGGAAGTTTAAATTACTATTTTCCCCCCAAAAAACACTTTTGAAAACTAGTTTTAAGAAAAATAGACTTTAGAAGCATTAAAAAAAATGGCCAAACACTAATCGCCACTCAAAAGTACTTTCAAAACTTATTAGCAAAACACAAACAACTTCTCATGCCAAAAAACACTTCCCACAATAGTTTGATTTTAAAAAATTTGGACAAACAGACTATTATTTCTACTTTATTATATATGGCTACTTCTTTAAAATCTATCGAAAAACAACCTATCTTCCACTCACAAGGTAAGGGTAACATTGGATATTTTTCCTGCAGCACAAAATATCAACAGAACACATATATATAGCAAACATGCAAGAATGAATAAGATGTACAATTTTGTACAACTTTTAAGTTTTACATACATATAACAATATAAGTTTCAAACGATAAATGTTTTGCTAGAGGTGGACTGCTGCATACAAGTTTATATTACAGTTTTAGCAACAACTTCACATCTTGGAGGTTTAAATATTAAACAAATAAAACTAAAATTCTGCCCCTTTTAGGGTTTTATCGACCTTCAATTGCCTCTAATATTCACAACGCCCTTACCCTTTCTCTTGATAGACAATGCTAGAGATTTGCAGATACAACAGGTATTCTTCACAACAAGCCACTGCTTTATGCACTCTTCATGGTACTCATGGCCACAATCAAGAATTCCCATCTTCTCCTGGTCCTTGCACTCATTCTGCACGCACGTAGCACATGTAAGTCATCAGAGCTATCTTAAACACACAAGCGACGAGAGAAGAAATATAATTGAACACAGGAGTAATAGTCATCCCGAATTGTTATAAATATTACGTAGAGTGCAGTAAAGATAAGTCAAATAAGGAAATTGAAGTACAACAACATTCAATTTTTATAGAAACTACAGGTTATACCTGGCAGATGACACACAAAGTTATCTGATCTTGAGATGCAACAGTTTCTAGGGCGCGAGGAGTTTCAATGGATAAGAATACTCTTGTTCTCAAATTGGCACCAATTATATCCTCTGGTAAGCCAGTTGTCACATCGCCAATTCGCTCCGTCAATGTAAGAAGCTCCTGGATAGAATTTTTAAATTGCAGGATAAGTTTGCAAAATTAAGGCAAATAATTAATTGAGGATTACCACACAACTTTTACTTATCAACAATCAAGACAATATATGATATGCAAATAACCTAGAATCACCCTAACCTCATAAGACATGTGATCAATGTCCAAACGCATATCTCTGTACCGATCAATAGAAATACCCACTCCATGGTACCATGGAACACCCAGTGTTGCCCCTCCCTAGTAAAATCACCAAAGAAAGAGATACAATAACTAATCTCCTTACTTTAACAACACGAAACTACACTACGGCAAAAATAACAAGAAGAACTGGCCAAATGATACAAACTTTATATTGTGTGCAAAATTCTTACATTAGGGCGGTTGTGGTGGCTAGTACTTGTTCCAGGCATGAATTCCCTTTGATGAGGTGCGTTCATTGTAAAGGCAGACAATTGTAAGGTTCCCATATTGGATGAACTGAGTTGTAGTTGTCTACCAGGAGATGTTGTCATTTCAGGAAAATAACTCATTCTGTGTCCTGCCATCCTTTGCATATTAGGTAGCAGATGAGGATGGTACTGCGGTGCTCCTACAGGAATGAGTGGATACACATAACAAGTCAAACCCCAGTTGTTGGAAAATACTTGATAACTTTGCATACCCATGTTTCCACCACCTCCTACATAGCCTCCGGCACCACCTAAAGTAAATAGAAAGAAGCAAAAGAAAGATGCAATCAGTTAATGAAGTTATTTTGACACTTAGAATAAAGATTACGAATTGTTGTTTCTAACCTATCAACAAATAAAAAAAGTTGAATAAATACTTAAAAGTCATAAATGTAAGTTAAAACAAAAAGAGCAGTTACCGTGCGAATAGGGTGCAGGAGCAGCCTGACTCCAGGCCCAAGATTGAGCCGCAATACTGCTACTATTGAAAGGCATGTTCAACCAAGGATTGCCAGGAAAGTGATAGGCTTGGCCAACATAGTTTCCTTGAAGTAGTTGACTATTGTTATTTTGAAATACAGTTGTTTGACCACTAGCGAATCTGCTCCCAATTCCCTGTACTCCATTTTCAATGAGTGGTGTTGAGTCACTCCATCCATGATCGTGTGATACAGAATCATCCGTAGTGCCTGAGTTTGGAACATCACTTGAACTATGATTTAGTGCTGAGTCACTCCCTTCATGCTCGCGTGATACAGAATCACTCTCAGAAACATCATACCCATAAGTTGTTGTGATGTCGTGAGCAGTGGAAGTCCTAGACCCTGCAAGATCAAAAGGATATTAAAGATTTCCAGGGTTACCTGCAACATTCATTAGCGTAGATGACCGTCTAATACTGTCCATACGAGGATTATTCCTACCTAAATTATTTGCGTTGTTTCCAACGCTGCCCTGAGTGCCTGAGACCAGAAGACCGTCTTGGATCCCATGATTAACTGCAACTGGAAAAGCTGTGTATGTGGATGGAGAAACCATATAAGGGTAAAAGTAATTAGATAGTGGTGCAAACTCTGTGCCAACATTGTGGAAATGATGCCACTGTTGAATCCCATTGGTCGGTGTCATCCCATAATAAAACCCGCCCTCTTGATGGCCTGGTAGACGGGGCACAGAGAAATTACCAATGTTTCCTGGGGCTGGTACAACAGTATGGTAGTTTGGATGTGGAGAAGTCGTATAGCTCCCATACATCACACTGGGATCTGCATAAATATATGGTCGACTCCGCCAATCTGCTCCCAAATTCATGAATTGATTAGTGCGGGACATGCCTCGTTGCCACATGATATCTGGTCAGAGAAGAATAATCTGTCATGCAAAACTACATGTTAAAACATAAATTAACTAAGAGATCACATAAACTCAATGTCTGCCAGCTGATATGGTACCAATTAATTAAACAGGAAGTTCAATGCTAATATGTAAATGTTTCTTGGCATTCATCTCAAACACTTCAAAAGTTTCTATAAAGTTAACAAGATTCAATTCAAAAGTTCTAGGATTATCCTCTTATTCAGAAGTTTACTTGCGCAGCGCAAACCATCATAGACATACACCAAGCAACAATAGAAACCAAGTATAAAGTTTTTTCTTGATATGCAGTTATTACATTAGGTAAAGAGCAACCAAAACCATAGATCAAGAGAAGCAAATATGGCACGTGGATAAATAGCAAGCTAATATTATGGCTCTAAGAACCGCGAGTTCACTAGCCATGAAAGGAGTATCTTTAAAAGATGGAAAACTTTTCTGCTGTTTTTTTTTTTTTTTAGGTAAGGGGAGGAGATTAATCAGATCTACTTCTGATACTACTCCCTTTACTGAAAGACAGAAACTTTTTATTGATAACTGTGGTGTCCGGGCTAACTTTGTCGTACCTCAAATAATTTCACAGGATACTTGTCACCTTCCATCAGGGTAACTTTATCTACCAAAGCTAGGATAGGAAGAAATAGTATTTCTGTCTCTGTTGTCACCGAAAGCTATTAATTCAACCATCCAGATTCACGTCGAACAAACTGGCTGGGGGAGAGAGATCGAATGATGTCGTAGAACACAAAAGTAATAGGATCTAACCAACTTAACCTATCTCCTAAAAATCAAGAACAAACACACTTCTACGGATGCTTTAGAGAAGCTAAGGTAAAAAAGACCACATTTCATCTAGTTGAAAAGATACTTCCACACTCCAATGGTAGATGCAAAGGGAAGTTACGGGTACCACCACTGCCCTCATATACCTCCCCACCAATAGTAAGAGACAAATAAGAATTAAGTGAACCACGTCAACAAAATACTAGTACCATGCAGCTGCTACAAAGTCAACATAATGCTCCTTGGTCAAAGCGATACTTGTAGGCACGTAACAACACTTAGCTGGTGTAACCCCAGAAATGAATTCTACAGAGGGGATCGTAGATGTGGACGTTACCCTACCTTGTGGAAATAGAGAGGCTGCACCCAGTACCAATAGAGAGAGGATGATGACGAGACAAACAAGGTGGGTGAGGAGAAAGAGGGTTAACGTGGGGTACTGGAGATTCATGGTTTAAGGTGAGGAGTAAGCCTAAAGTGATATTTATCGTGAATCTATTGACATTTTAAAGTAGCTGAATTATGTAAGTCTAAGATACACCAAGATGTGTAAATACACCTAACAAGCAGAAGTTATCATTTGTTAGAGAAAGAATTCAGTTGCAATCTTTATTGCACTAATGAACTGAAAGAATATACTTTAATAATGAAAATAGTAAAACTGGATCTAGAAAACACGATTAATAGGGGAAATAACTCTCCCCTAAATACATGTTAACGTGCGAAGACCTTCTTCCTTGAAGCCTCCTAATGGACACCAAAGTCATCTGATTTCCTGACAGGTTAACCCGAATTTGCAAGCAGGTAATAAGAATTACAAAAGAGTAAGGAAAAGGTCGGAATAAGTAGCATCCACACAAGAAGTGTCTGTTACACACACAGTGACTTTTAGTTGTATGAAGATTGACTTTTCTTTCCTAGTTAGCTTATAGAAGAAGAAGAGTAAGAAAAGTGAATCAGATAGGACCGAGGGCCTATGTATCTAGGATTAGTCGGGGCTCAAAGAGATTTGGATACCAGTGTAAATCAAAAAAAAAATCAACTGGATAGGAAGGAAACAATCATAACAAAGAACACACACGAACTAGTATTTTACAAATTCAACAAAAGGTTAACCAAAGAAAAACAACTTGGTAAATCTTATCTTTAGGCATAACTTTAAAAACTAAAAAATCAAATATATACTGATCAAATGCGCTTCAAAGTTCCAAGTAAATTCAATTACTGTTAGTCAAGAAAACATCACCCAGAAGATTCACTCCCAAGGTTAGGATGTACTCTCTACGTCCTTTTTCTTTCTTTTTCTTTTTTCAAGCAAGGGCTGAATTTTTTTCCTTAAAGACGGCGGAGTCCAGATCAACTAGTACACGCCTCGATTGTATTATCAGTATCTCCTACCTCCTAACAACACAAGTAATTAGTCCTATCAATTCTTAAATAGATGCGAAGAAATCACCAAGTGTTGTTTTCCACCATTTCGCTTCATTTTGAGAACATTTCATTCAAACAAAACAAATGCCCAGATACTAAGTAAATAAATTTAATTAGTTATGATCGAGTCTTTTTTTCTTCTTTTTTATGGATCAAACAAGGGCTGAATTTAATTAGTTGGAATAAACTCTTTAAGTCTTTTTTTTCTTTCTTGGATCAAACAAAAGGCTAAAAAAAATTTTCTTAGAGACGATGGTGTCCAGGTCAGCTTGGATACACCTCGATTGTTTCACCAGGTACATCCTACCTCCCACCAACACAGATGACTAACTCTAACTATCCGATGTGAAGTTCCTCTTCATTCAAACATCTTTAGACTAAATAAAAAAAATTTAAAACCTTCAAGTTTTTACCTTTTCTTTTTTCTAAACAATCAAGAAAATCCCCATTTTGAAAATTATTTTTGTAGTGTACCCATTTAAGTTAATTCCAAAAAATGAACACACAAACGCCAGATATAAAAACACAAAAAAAATCATTAACAATTTTTCAGATAGAATTAACACGTCAAGTGATATAATACATAAAAAAAGTGCAATTCACTAATAAAAAAAAACCCTTACCTTACCCTTCACAGAAAACTTTACAACAACGATAGACACCTGCAAAAACAACCAAACAAACAAAAAATCTAAATTTAAGTTGGATAAAAATGAAAATGATGATCAATGATCATAAAAATCAAACTCTAGGAAAAACCCCACAAAACTTTGCAATTTGTTACCAAATGCTTCACTTGTATAAGATTAATTATCAAGTGTTATTTTCCACCATTTCGCTCTATTTTGAGAATGTTTCATTCAAACAAGACAAATGCCTAGAGATTAAGTAAATAAATTTAATTAGTTATAATGAGTTTTTTTTCTTTTTTAGATCAAACAAAGGCTGAATTTAATTAGTTAGAGTCAACTCATTAAGTATTTTTCTTCTTTTTTGGATCAAAAAAAGGGCCGAATTTTTTTTCTTAGAGACGGTGGTGTCTAGATCAATTTGGATACACCTCAAATGTTTCGCCAGGTACCTCCCACTAGCACAGGTAACTATATCTACCCATCCGATATGAAGTTCTCTTCATTCACACATCCTTTACTTCAAACAAAACAATGCACACAACTTAAGTAAAAAAAAATTAAAACCTTCAAGTTTTCACAAGTTCTC
>JAPFFP010000099.1:12632785-12649238 GCA_026153255.1 Solanum medicagineum
CCATTAACCTCCGAATCAGATGGATTGCTTCAGTCGTCGACCGCCCCGGCATGAATCCAAATTGGTTTTCCGAGATGTGTGCTTCTTTACGCACCCTCCTCTCCACAACTATCTCCCAAACCTTCATAGTGTGGCTTAACAACTATTAATCTCTATGCTAAATTAATAGTAGATAATTATTATTAGATGGAAAAAGTATTTTTTTAGTTCTTACTATTTGATACAGTAAGGCCCTCTCAATATTCTAACGATTCACTGTGAATATGGACCAAATTGTTTCATGAAGTCTTGAACTCGTATTAAGAACCGCTATAGCAAGAGTAACATCCTAATTTCGGTCATACTTTCTTCGTCTGACAATATTTGTTCTCTATTGACTTGATACGAAGATTAAGAAACATCAATGATAGGAGTAATTTTACTATATCATTGTTTGAATATAATAAATAAAATTTCTTGAAAAATGTAATAAGAAAATGACTACAATTGATGATAGGAGTAAATTTTGAATTACTAATATAAAATTATTTTTTAATTTTATAAATTAAATAAATATTATTAAATATTTATTTTTAATATAATAAATGAATAAAAATTCGCAGCGACTATATAATTTTGAAGTACAAATACAACACTATCAAAATTAATAATTTTGCATTATATTTACCAAGCCATGAGCATTCCTATGGCCCCTACCATAGGAATCCTATTAAAACACATGGTAATTTTGGTCCTTTGATAGCTGGATCAGTTCATTCCTGGTTTCATGATCTGGCCACGTTTATGGAGGGATTCATTGGAGATAACAAAAGAAGAAGACATTTACACAACCTTATCATCGAAAGAATAATATATTCAGTAGAATTTAACAAATAGAATATGGAAAGAGCAGAACATACGCACAGGGGTGGAGCTATCCCTTACAAAGGGGGTTCATCTAAACTCCCTTCGATAAAAAATTATACCATTTATACATGGTTAAAATAATTTTTTATATGTATATAGTAAATGTCGAAACTCCTTCGACTAGTTTATATATCTACTTTTTCAAATTTTAGACCCCCTTAGTGGCAATTCTGGCTTTGTCACTGTGTATGCAGATCTTACCACTATCTTATAGAGATAAAAAAACTGTTTTTAAAAGACCCTCAACTCTAATATATCGGCCCAAAAGATTGCACAACCTTATCATCATTTGATCATATCAATCTGTCTTAATTAGTTCTTGAAAATGCTGAGAACCAAAAAATGAAAGGATCAACCATGTGCTATGCAAGCTATAGATGGTGTTCAATGGGTCCAAAAAATTGAAAATGATTGGGTGGTCCAAAGTCATGAAGCTGACGTACGAAACTAATTGACAAAATCACTTGAATTTTTTTTTTTTTGTAAAACATGTTCTGTCCACAAAGACACAATTACCTAAGGGTAAAAATAAAGGAGAAATCCTTTTGTTAGACAGTGGGCTATGACTATTCTTTTTCCTCTTTGTTTTTGGTTTTTGTCTTAGTCCTAGAACATTCATTTTTATTACATTTAATAGGAAAATGAGAGATTTAATGTTTTTTACAACTACTAATCCTAGAATGCATCAACTTAATCAAGAAAGAATTGGGCATTCTAGTGTAGGATCAAGAAGTACTTATTTTTCCTCAAATTTTACTTGTCCAATTGTTAAGGGTACTTATTGATTTGTTAGTAAAGAGGAAAGATGAAGAACGATAAAACATAATTTAGACAAACACTTATGTTATTAAATAATAATCTTAAACTAGTATCCAACTTAAAACTAATACAAAAATATCGAAAAATTGTTGTTGTTTATTGTCTGTAGGCTCGAAAATCTCTATTTTGCCTCTTCGTTGTGTTTCACCTTTTCCCCCACGCAAACACTTAATTTGCCACTATTGTTGGTTGGAAAACTGATACGATCTGTTAATTTATGTGAATGATTCATTTGATTTATCATATTATTTCCATGAAATCGATGGCAAACAATATAAGTTCATGTCTTAATGGTGTTATGAGGTTTTAACACATCTACAAACCATCATAACTAATAAGTCGAATCAGTAAACTTTAAAATCGAAGTGAATCAACTAACACAAAGCTCCATCCCAAAATCTAATGATGATTTTAAATGAGGTACTACTTGTAATTAACTCAATGATGTGATAACATAACAACTTAATTTGCCACGATTGTTGGTTGGACAGTTGATGCAAACTGTTAACTTATGTGAATGATTCATTTGGTTGTCATATTATTGCTATTTGATTTTCTAAGAAATCAGTAATCAAACTAATAACGATCAATAATCTGGATAAGCCTATATCTTGATGGTTTTATGAAGGTTTAATCTGTCTACGGCCTAGTAATCAATAAGTTGAGTTAATAAATTTTAAAATCGCACAAAGCTCTAACCCATAATCCAATGATGATTTTAGATGATGTAACAGCGTAACAACTTTTTGCATCATTAATGTATGTAAAACTATACTAGGAAAATTTTGATTAGAGATGGCCAAGGCTAAATAGGGCGGAGCCCATAGCTACTTGCCATGTTCTCATATTCTTCCTCTTTTTTCATCTCTGCAGGCCACAGTCCATAATCCGCACACACGCACAACCCTTTTCTGGTCAGGACCCACTTTTTTTCTCTCGTTCTGTTCAATTTTTTCTGCCACTAACGTCCATGGCTACTATTACACTCTGTAGTGTGTACTAATGAAAGCAAAATATCTCAAAACACTGTCAACTTAGGGCTGAATGGACTTGGATACCAGACCCCATCACCGCACAGCAGCTGTTACAAGCACAACAAGTGGTAATAATAGTAGTACAACAAGTGAGCTGTTTATTTGTTTCACTTCTCGTCTTTCTTCTTCATCCATGAAATTCTCTAAATCAATATTGAGTCCTGGTCGTGCTCGAGATGGGCCACTTTCTCTTCCGACTTCACTTAGCCGGAGACTCAGAGCAAATGGTAGCATAAAGGGTGGTCAAGCTTCTCCTATGTTTCCGGCCACCGGGAAGAAACGTGGGTCGGGTTTCGAAAACCCGGAACCTACTTCTCCGAAGGTGACTTGTATTGGTCAGGTTCGAGTGAAGACTAAGAAGAAGGTGAAGCAGTCACGGAGTTTATCGAAAAGGAGAAGTGGAAGCGGCGAGATGAGTTTCAGGAAAATAGAGCAAGCTACTGAGGCATTTAATCAGACAGATGATAGGCTATTGTTGAGGAATCAGAGGTACTCGCAGGGGAACTCGAGCGTGCATTATCAGCAACAGGAATGCGTTTCTCATAGAAATCAGAGGTGGGTTCATCTTCCATTGACGATTTGTGAAGCTTTGAGGGCTTTTGGGGCAGAGTTCAGTTGTTTGTTCCCATGCCGTTCGTCGTGTTTTTCGACTAATGAAAGAGAGAAGGAAGAGAAAGGAGGGGAGAACAATGAGCAGAGATCGTGTGGGGCTGTTTTTGCTAGATGGTTAGTAGCAGTGCAAGATGGGGAAGGAGGGAAAAGGAGGGATATTGAGTTGATGGTGGCTAGTGGTGAAGAGGAAAGAACAGAGGCGGCGACTCGTGGTTCAGCGAGGAGTTCAAGAAGGCATGTGTTTGAAGATATTGAGTTCAACGATGAAATGGAAAGTGGTGGAGCTAACGAAGAGAAAGGTAGAGTGAGTATTTGTATTCCGCCCAAAAATGCTCTGCTTCTTATGAGATGTAGATCCGATCCTTTGAAAATGGCAGACCTTACAAATCGATTCAGGGAGGCGCCTGTTGTGAAAGATGAACATTATGAAGATGAAGACGAAGAAGAAGATGCTGGAGAACTAGAAAAATTTGGGGAAAATAAGCATATAGAAGTAGTAGACTGTCAGAAATGTGAACCCAGTAATGAGGTTGAAGCAACAGAGAAATTATGCAAAATGCCAGATGAAACTAGTCTTTCAGTAGATCTCGATGAAATCGAAGAGAATCCAGAAGTAAGGGAGGTCATGGAAATGGACGAAGAAAGCAGGGAGGTGCAGAAGCATGAAACTTGTGAATTGGCAGCAGAAATCAAGCAAGAAGATAGCCAAATAGAGTATCTTGAACAATCAGTCCAATTGGTAAATCAAAGGGAAGACAATGAAGACAGAGAATACATTCATATTGGAGAGATTGCGGAAGGAGGAGAAGAAAAACGGACCAATTCGACCCGTTCATCTTTGTCGGAAAACTCAAATAGAGGAAGTATCGAAATAGAGAATGATGAAGTAGAACTAGTAACTGAAGAAGCCGCATTGGAAGAAGAAGAAGAAAGATTCAAGTCAAACATAATGAAAGAGATTCAGGAAATACTAATGCTAGGTAACATAGAAATGAAATCAACGATATCCCAACAACAATCTGAACATGAAGAACAAGAAGCAGCGGTGCAAAATGATGAACGAATTGAAGAAGAGAAGCAAATTGAACAACCCAAAGAGCCTGAAACCGAAGAAAAAGAATCCGTTTTACCAGATTGTTTGCTACTAATGATGTGTGAACCAAAACTATCAATGGAAGTTTCCAAAGAAACATGGGTGTGTAGAAGGGATTTTCTCCGATGGTTACCTGAGAGGAAACAACACCCCAAACCACCCAAGAAAGAAATTCCTGAAGAACAACCCAAAAGGCGGCGGAGCACCGACACTAAACCGACGGAACACAGGAACAAACACCTACTACAACCACCAAGGTCGTCGTGTTCTTTACCGGCGGCGACGGGCATGTCCATGACCAGCTTGATTGAGCAGAAGCTAGTGAATGCAGCTGCTTATGAGCCGTTTGTGTTGACAAGGTGCAAGTCGGAGCCGATGAGGACGGCGGCGGCTAAGCTGACACCGGAGAATTGCTGCTGGAAGAATAGAAAAATTGAGCCTCATCGGCCGGCTACATTTGGCGTCGGAGCGGCTGGAGTCGGGTTTTGAGCTGACCCGATTGTTCTTATTTTGATACAGTAGTCTAGCACTGTGTGTCTAGCTTGTACATTTTTCTCTAAAATTATTTTCATCAGTAAAATTTTTAGTTGGAATTATCAATTTTGGTCTTGCACTAGCAATGGAGTTCATTTTTTTGTTTTTTTTTTTTATTTTTCAATTGATGTTCGATATATTCATGTTGAATAATTTTATATTTAGGGTGACAAAGCATTATCTAACAAATGTAATTTCATATTGCGTACAAATTTCAAAATACTTCATTCATAGTTAAGAAGTACTTATCATTGTGCTAGATATTGATGGTGCTCACGTCAAACGAATTTGAAATCTCTGATTACGGAAGGAACAATTCTATCCGCTGCACTGATAAATAATTAGTTATATATATTAAAGAGAGATGTGGTAATAAATAATTAATTATATACATTAAAGAGAAGACAACAAATATTGATAAGATGTGACCCGTCTTCCTTCGATGTTTTCTAAATTTCGATATCATTTGAACTCTAACTAATTTGAATTTGCTTAAGTCGTAATCCACTCCTACCAAAGGCAATATCACTCTATGACTTAAACTCGAGATTTTTCAGATAATAATGCAGAGATACTTATCACTCCATCATAATCTCTAATGGTATCTTACTTTACAAAAATTAATCTCCTTTTTATGTGTTAATATAATCAAGGAAGTCATTTTTATCATTTTAAAGAAACTTATGTTTTTAAATAAAAAGTCCTCCGCGAATTTTGATCATACAAAGATGGAAAATTTTGTTCATCGTGCTATTCGAATTTTATATCAATTCAATTTTAAATAGATTAAAATGAATTGAATTGAAATAAGTTAAGCTAATAAATAAGTGAATTAATTTTCAAAAAATTAAACAGATTGAGTTTAATTTTACTATCCGTGAAATTGAATGAGCAATATAATAAGGTCAATCTTTAAGCACATGGAGAGATCATGCAATATATATATATATATGTACTAATTCATTTAAGTAGTTCCACGTAATGACGTGAATCAAAGACTCATAATTAAATGTCCACAAAAAACATTTGACTGAATATAAATGAACAATCAAAACTAATTAACAATTAGTAGTACTATAGTTTTGTGCCTTTGACCAGGCAACAGTGCAACGGCTCAATCCGTTGGTAATATTATTCACTTTGTATTTAGATTCTTATAGTTTTAAAACATGTTATTAATTATATACTTATCATTTCTCTAATATAAGACTTCTCATTTTGAAATAAATTATTATAAATAGTCACATGATAATATGATTTATCATTAATATTTATAATAATATTCACATCAAATAAAATTTGCTTACTATTCTCTCCAAATAGCGTTCTTTTTTCGTATTCTTATATGTGGATTGTTTAAATGTCATGTGACAACGAGCCTCTTTATTTATTTCCTCAACTTTGTAACACTCCGATTAAAGATTAAAACATTCTTTCAGTTTTACCACTTTGGGGTTAAAAATATTTTTGGTAACTAGTAATAAATTTTATCTTTTGGTGGATGTGATATATGACATGATTTTTAATTGCTTTATAAAATATTTTCTCTTATTTATTTTTATTTATTTGTAATATATATAAAAGACAGTTGCAAGCTGAAGCAAACACGTCTCATCTTTAGCAAGGGTATTTTCATAAAATTTTTGTCAGTTCAAGAGGTATAAATATACAACTTCCAAAATAAGGAGGAAAATGAAATAACAGCCTGAAAATATACTCGTGTGAGTAATATTAGTCATAATCATCTTTTCCCGATAAATATAATATTATAAAAAAATAGGTTATTCATTTATTGAATAAATATCTCTTTCTACTATCAAGGATGTCATGCAGCGGATGAAGTTACTCTTTCATTAATCAGAATTCTCGGGTTTAAGCCTTGAGTATGAAAAAATTCTTGTCAGAGAGCGTTTCATCTAATTGGACCCCTATCCGGCGCAAATTCAAAGTAATTATGCTCTGATTAACGTATCGTCATTTTTATTTGTATTATTAGGTCTGTAAGAATATGAGTTGAGCTGAAATTATATTACAAAAGTTTTACATGATTTATCAATTTTTATTTACTTATTTGAAATTAAAACATAATTATAATCTTATAAAAATATAGGAATTATGACCCGACCAAAAACTATCATATTGGTCAGAGATTCCCATAATTCTTTCCAACCTTAGATTATCTTGCCTTTTTTTTTTCTTTTCAGTTATTGTCTTGCTTTTTCAAGTGCTCACTTTTATGCACTTTTCTGTTTTTTTTTTCTCATAAAGAAACTGAATCCAATCGAAACCATGCAATATATTATGTCAATAAAAGAAACAAATAAAACAAAAAACAAAAAGATATCAAAGAAAAAAAGCGAAATCCCGCAAAAGTGAACGTTGAAAAGGATGTATTATTATAAGTTTGATTTTTGTTACATCATGATATCGAATTCATTTGAATCTAATATATTCCATGAAAATATTATGATTAAAGTAGTTATAAATTTATAGATTTAACATAAAAAATTTTGAATATTAAATATATTAAAAATTTAAATTTTATTATTTCACGTGTAATAAATAAGGCCTAAAATATTTCTTATAAAATTTCACTCAAAGATAATTTTATGGTGGGTTTATATAAATCACATAGTGTAAGAGTTAATTATCATTTTTCTTACCACTTTTCAATTTATAGAAATCCCTACAAACACATGACAATCCGGATACATTAATTTAGTAATCTGAATACACTAATTCAGTTTTGGATATAAAAATTAGGGTTTTAAAGTCTCAACAGTTAACATTTAAAGTATGATACATTAAACATGGAGATAATTCAAGAATCAGAATCAATGCATTCGGATTAATTAATGAGTATATCCGAATTACCGAACTAATGTTATCTGGATGGAAAGAAGAAATTTTTCAAATTTTTAGAAATGGGTGAGAATAATAAAAGTAAATAAAGGAATATTGTTAGACAATTTTATCGAATATTATTCAAATTAATATTCCAAAGTTAGAGCACGAATCGAAATTACATCATCAAACATTTCTAATGTATGTGTTTATATTGAATTCACTTAATTCAGATTTGTATTATGTATGACAAATAAGAAAAAAAAAAACATACTTTTTAAAGAGAAAAAGAAAAAAAGAAAAAACAACATACATAAATTCGCAGTTCCCAATCAGAATTTATAGGAGTTCGTATATAGTTTATTTATTACTTATTATTTTTTGGCTTTTGTTATTTTATTATAATAAAAGAAACTTTCATAAATTAAACTTATTTAACCAAATGCAACACTTTCAATATTATATTATTTTGTTATTCTGATACAAAGGCTCTGGCAAAAAGAAAAAAGAAAAAACTCCCAGGCTATTGTTTAATGTTACGAACTCGAGATTTAATAATTTGTTATACCGATTTAATTAACACGTAATTAATGAGAAATCTTTAATTACTTTTTTAATAAAAAACAACACCTAGGTGTCAGGCTGTCTTACATGTTAAGCAATCGAAATTAAATTAAATATTTAGTACGATTTTTCTTATTAATAAAATGAGTTTTATAAAGTAATTTTTACGCACTTCTTTGTAATATGTTCGGCTCGATCAAATTCAGGTTCGGTATTGGAGGTTTATGGCTTCCTAACAAAGGTAATTTAACTTTATGCACCAAACTCAAATATGATATTTATGATTAAAGACGAAGAAGTATTTGTCAGCTATCACATTATTATCGTAATTCTTGTGGATGAATATTTTTATTGAACCTATTACATCTAGTCATAAATATATTCATAGTCAAACCATGTCCAAACAT
This sequence comes from Solanum medicagineum, assembly GCA_026153255.1. Classification (NCBI taxonomy): domain Eukaryota; kingdom Viridiplantae; phylum Streptophyta; class Magnoliopsida; order Solanales; family Solanaceae; genus Solanum; species Solanum medicagineum. Next base: position 12,641,599 of record JAPFFP010000099.1, read on the forward strand.
AACATTAATTCATCTTTTAGAGGAGGTATAAATTCTTAAGGTTTTGAGTCAAATCTGAATAGTTTTTCGAGAAAATCTCGCAATACTCCCAAAGAATATTTGGATTATATGCACCATATGGCTTTTTTCATGCCATTTCTTAAATTCTACCTACAGTAGCCATGCAATGAACTAATTTTCTCCACTTAAATGCATGATTTATCTTTCGAAGAGTTGATCTTTAATATTTGTCCTTTCATTAAAAAAATTCTCTAATTTTTGCCCTTTTGAAATAAATTTATGTCTAGTGTAACGTAAGTTCTTTCAAAACGCTGAATGTAATTTATGAAATATTATAATGCGAAAATGTAAACTTATGATCTCGCGAAAAAAGAATTATCTTGAAGGATAAAATTATAGTCTAGCACAAAATAACCTCCTTTTCAATTTGCGTTTTGCAGACAAATTTAGTCCATTGGACTAACAGGAAACAAATTCAGCATGGGCCTTCGACTTTTTTGTCCGTAAATAATTGGGCCTGATCCATTAGCAAATGTCAAAGGCCGATTCATACTAAATATATACTTCTTTGAGATTTTTCAAATCGAGCAAATACATGAAACATACTAAAATAAAAATAACTAAAGTTTGCTAAAATTGTAATTTATAGCTACATATTGTAAGAGAGAGACGAGCGAGACTGAGAGAGACGACGAAGAGAGGGTAGAAAGTGGATAGAGACGAATTGTATATATATTAATCAAATTATGTGTATATCTATCAAATAATTGTATATGTGTAACTAATATATATATGTATTTGTATATCGGGCAAGCGAGATTGGAAGAGGGAGGAGAGAGGTGGGTGAGATCGAGAGAGGGAGGAGAGAAGCGAGTGAGAAAGGGCAAAGAGTGGAGAGAGGCGAATTTATATGCTTATCTGTCGAATTGAATATGTATATCTGTTAAAATAATTATATATGTGCAGCTGTTATACACATATATTTGTATATCTGGTAAGAAGTTGCAAAGAGAAAGAAGAGAGAGGCAAGAGAGAGAAAGATAGGAGAGAAAAAAATATCAACAAAATCCTAACTATAACTATAAATTGTAATTTTTTCATACTTTAGTGATATAATGTAAATACATATCATATGTTTGTCTAGTTACATAATTTATCCTACTTTTCTCCTTTTTAGTTGTATACAAAATATTAAATAGTCTTAATGTTTTCTGATTTCTTATAAGATTTTTAGTTTGCTCAAGTGAATTTATAGACCGTGATTTAAAAGGTTTACAAATCATAAAAAAATAATAAAAAGATGATTATTTACTAAATAATCACTTAACTTTTTGATATCCAACCATTATTTTTTATGACGCGACACCAGAATTTTTAACTAATAAATAAGTATAAAATATTAAAGTCTACCCAGTCAAACAAAAAAGAATCATATCATCTAACCAATAAAATTAATTTGGATTAATTTAATCACGGAAAACAAACATTATCCGAGAAATAATTTCATGACATAGCAAACACCTGTTGTAGTTGGTGAAAATGAGGAAGTTAAGATGCCATTGATTTAAAAAGATTAAATAATTTTTTATTCAAAAAAAGGAGAAATGAGTAAGATTATAAATAAACCAAATATTAATCTTAAAAATTAATTATATCATCTAATAAAAAAGAGCAAAAGCAAAAAAAAGTATCCACAACTTCTCTACTTTTGTCACCTAAAAATAAAAAGTAACTCACAAAAACACATGACTTAAGTTGTTCTCTTCCATGCATTATTTGCCTTTTTTTCCTCTTTTTGGATTAATATGACAACCTTTTATATCGTGAATCTTACATTTCCAAGTATCTAAAAGGATAAAGCAATAGTTCATATTAAACTTTTTTGGCTGAATTTAATAATATCACTTTCTTAGTATCTCTCTCCTTTCTTGTTTTTTTAATGTGAGTTTTGAAGTAACAGTAAAATTATCTTCGTGTGATCTATAGAGAACTGATTCGGATCATACAAATAGATATTAATATTTGCATTAGAATAAATGATCTACATCGCACATCTTAAGTGCAACCCAACTTTTTCAACCCGTATCAAATGTAATACTAAATATTTTGTATACTAAATCAATTTATCTTTCCTTTTTCTTTGGTGGTTAGTGGTTACCTATTGTCAATATCGAATGTAAGAATATTTTAAATGCCCTCATGTAGTACTATCAATTAATTTTCAATCGTGGATTTTTTGCTTTCTTTTGTCTTCTTTAAAATAATTGTAAGTACGATTTTATAGATAATGCTACTAGTTTTTAAGTAGGTGTGGTTGATCATGTTTTATTGTGATATTTGAAAAAGAAGTTTTTATTTTCAAAGTAAAAATAATATTTAAAAATCGAAGTTTTATTTAACTAAAAATACAAAGTGAAGGTTTTATTTTAGATTTTTTATGAATAATAAAGATTTTTAGATAGTGTCACTACTACATATTTGGACAAAACTAGAAGAAGCCAACAACTTGGAAAATGAACACAAAAATATATTTGGCACTTTTCTTCATTTGTTTAGCTTATAAAAAGATTTTACCAGTTAGGTCCTAGATTTTCTTTGGTTAAAATAGATTTTGTTTAAGATTTTCTATTCTTATTGCTTAAAGAATAAAATGTCACGTCAATTTTTTTAAAAAATGGCTAGATATATCATTTTCCAGCTTGAGTGACCTTTTGAATGAACTAACAAAAAATAAGTTATTATTTTGATGTAAAAGAAAGAACAATTATTTGTTCACCTATTTTTTATAAGTGAATAATTAATCAATCTTGAATCGAGTGTCTATAGGAAATAATTTTCTACTTTAAAAAAAATAAGAATAATGTCTTCCGGTTCTATTTATGGGACTACGTGAGAGATTTTATTGTGTTGCAGTAACAATTTAAGTGATGAAACTTTTAAGGGTAAATTATATAAGTAGGTAAATATATGATATGTATTTACATTATATCATTATAATTGAAGAAAATTAAAATTTATAGCTATAATTAAAGTTGTATTGCTATTTTCTCTCTCTTTTCATCACCTCTCTCGCCTCTCTTCAATCTCTTGTTAGATATAAATAAATACATACATATACATATATACCAGTTGCATATATACAATTATTTGATAGATATACATCTTCAATTTAACAGATATACATATACAATTCGGCTATCTCCATTTTCTACCCTTTCTCACTTGCCTCTCTCCTCCCCTTTTGATCTCACTCATCTCTCTCACCCCTCTCCCAATTTCGCTTGCTAGATATATATGTATATCAGTTACACATATACAATTATTTGACAGATATATACATATAATTTTGATAAATATACATATACAATTTGTCACGTCCCTCTCTCGATCTTGTTCGCTCCTTTCCTATAATATGTAGCTATAAATCGTAATTTTAGCAAACTATAGCTATTTTAACTATTTTTTGCCATATCATGCTTCAAATGTTTGCTCTTTTTGAAAAATCGTCAACCTTTAATAATAGAATTTCATATGATTCTTTGCACATTTTAACAAGTGATTAACCTTAAGCACATTATATTTTACAGGATGCAGTTAGATTAACTAGGCTTGTATAAACTGAAATTGATCTATAAAAATGAACTAAGTACAGAAAATTCTCTCATAATCAGAAAAAAAGGGGTTATATCTGACATTGAAATGCTACTAAATCACAACAATGTGGCATAAAAAGTCAATCTTTTCATATAGAAGTCACCAAATCCTTTTACAAAATTATTATTCCCACAATGAATACTTTGATTATACAAGTAGTCTTGTAATTAACAATAATTTATCTTATGAGATGCAGAAACAGAGGATGTTTCTGTTATAATCAGAGAGTTAAGAAAATCAGTTTTATATCCTAACATTTGCAAATTTAGCCAAGTGACTAGGGGGCACCGGTTCAAGCACCGGAAACAGCCTCTAGCAGAAATACAAGGTAAGGTTGCGTACAATAGACCCTTGTGATCAAGCCTTTCTCCTGACTCTACGCATAGCGGGAGCTTTAGTGCTCCGGGCTTGCCCTTTTTTTGCTACTTTTAGCGTACATTAGATGCCACAGCTCTAGCCCAATATTTGATCTGTTCTTTCATGTGATCTTCTGGTGAATAAGTTGGTCTTCTTATCTTGTCTAATTCTGATAAACCAACTGGTTTCTTCTTATTCTTCTCCATCAAGCCTAGAGTATTTGTGTTTGCAAATCTTGAAATTGAATCCTTCTTTTCATTGTTCAAGTCTAAGTTATTGAAACCTTGCAAATCTTCAACTTCTAAGCCATTTGAACTATTTCTAGTCTTGCTTTCTTGATCTTGTTTTCTCCTTAGATGGTGCTTTGTGATGGTAGATATGCTTGGACTTCGTGTGAAACCCTGATATATAACAACAAATTTAAGTGGTTCAATTGATGACATTCAACAAATCAAAAAAGCAGAGGCGGATTCAGAATTTGAACTTAACGAGTTTCATCTTTGACGTTCCTAGTACTAATGAGTGTACTTTTGAGATTATGGTTATGGATTTTATTGAAATTTAGTCTCTTTTGACATATGTACAATTTAATCTTTCTTGAGACCCTACTATGTAACAACAAATTAATTGATGACACATCACAAAGCAAAAATTAGAGGCGAATTCATAATTTGAACTTCATGAGCTCAACCTTTAATATTCCTAGCACCGATGAGTATTCAGAATTTAAACTTGACGAGTTCTACCTTCAACGTTCCTAGCACTGATGAGTGTACTTCAGAGATTATACTTATGAATTTCATTGAAATTTAGTGTCTTATTTCACATGTATATTCAAATTCAAGCTTAGTAGATGTTGAGATAGATATAACGAAGTAAAACAAAAGTGTGCTCTCCCTAACAAGTTAAGCTTTTTGATCAGATGATCACACACTTCAACAGTTAAACCTATAAGTCGATAAGTTTCTTCGTCCTGTAATCTAAACTATACAAGTAAAAACTAAGAGAAACATGCAATATTAAGGAGGAAGTAAGTGAGCTGTATGACAATACCTTTGAACTATGTTTAGGAGGCAAGACTCTTGTACTGTTCAAAGATGCTTGCCTAATCAACTTTCCCATAGAAGACTCATTTTCCACATCATGAATTTCTTCAATCTTTGCAAAAACTGGCAAAGAAGGTGCTCTCTGCAGATTTCCCTGTGAAGTATGTTTCTGAGGTGAAACTTTTACTTTGTTTATAGATGCTTGTCTAATTAACTTTCCCATAGAAAACTCACTTTCCTCATCATGAATTTGTTCACTTTCTTGAAAAACTGGCAAAGAACTGCCCTGTGATGCTCTTGGTAACAATACTTGTGAAGCATGAATTTGTTCACTTTCTTGAAAAACAGGCAGAGAAGGTGCCCTCTGCAGATTACTCCTCTGTGAAGTGTGTTTTGGAGGTGAAACTTTTACTTGGTTTATAGATGCTTGTCTAATCAACTTTCCCATAGAAAAATCACTTTCTTCATCATGGGGTTCTTCTCTATAATCTACAAAAACAGGCAAAGAAGGTGCCCTGTGAAGATTACACCTCTCTGATGATGTTTTCTTTAATCTTGGTTTGCTTCTTCTTGAATCAAGATTCAATTTTTCACCTTGTGGGAGTCTCTGAAGTGAAGCAAATGTTTCCTCCATGGATTTTCCAGCTGAAAAATCTTGTTTTTTCTTAGCAGATGGACAAGGATCAGAATAACATCTCAACATTCTTGATTTTCTGTCAAGCAAGTTCCCAAAAAACCAACTTTCTTCAAGAAGCAATCCAGGTTCCATTTGGTCTTTTTTAGGAGAAGTTTGAACAGACATTTTATCAAACACATCCATGGCTATTACAAAAAAAAAAAATTCAATCAAATGTTTTTAGTAACTTGTTGTCCTCACAAATATAAGTTGGGAGTCCCACATGGGATTCTTGAGGTGTCCCTTAAAATAGTTTCTTTTTAATATGTCTAAATCTAGAGAAAAAAAGCTGTCAAAGGGGGCTGATTAGGGGAGACCATGTTGTGTGATTGGATGTCATGTGCACATATAACAGTTGTCTATTTTACTTTTTTTGTGTCCACCCGGTGTCCGTCATTGAAATCCGACTATATCTGAATTCGTGTCGCGTAAGGTCCTATTTGGAGGTAAAATACTCCCTACTAAGGATTTTTTCTATTCTTGGGCTCGAACCCGAGATCTCTGGTCAAGGGAGGAACAGCTTCATCTACTGCACCACATCCTTTGGTGGTACTGTTGCCTATTTATTCAATACAATATCGACAGAAAGACTAGGAAAAAAAATAGAGATATCTGACACAAGATGGACTTCCCACAATTCAGTAACTTTAACTTAAAAATTATGTATAGTTATAAATCTTTTTTAGCCAATTATGCATTAATATAAGATTTTGAACTCAATAACTTAATTTGTTAATTGATTCTGGGACATATATCGATATAAATATCAGATTTTGAATCTGCATATAATATGTGGCCTTCAACTATCCTCTCAAACATCACCTTCGATAAAAAATAATTTTTGCTAAACACGAAATGTAGTGATTTATAAATATCAAATGATGTGTAAACATTTTATTAGAAAGAAAGAAAGAAAAAGACATGAGTATGGCATCAACAAAATGGATCACTTATCATGAGGTTTCAAGTTTAAAATTTGAATGACGTAACAATTATTAAATTACACGTTTTGCTCCTCAAATAAGTTGGTCTTTAATTTTACTCTTCAAATAAGCTGATTTTAAGAAAAAAATTGCCTGTTTAGTAGTTGAACTCATATCTAGCGGGTCATAATTCTTTTACCATATGAAAATATAATTTGTGCAATATTATAATGCAAAAATATAATTTATGAGATCGGGTAAAAAAATTTTTTGCTATAAAATGTGTAAAATTAAAGGTCAGGACAAAATATAAAAAGCATGAGTACTAATGACTCAACAAAAGATTTAGGTGATTTGTTATCATTTACTTAACCTTAATGAATTCGATAGATACATTAATAAAAGCTAGTAAGTACGTACTTATAAAATTAAAGTACGCGTGAAGTGATATAGACAAACATTAATTATTAAGAAAAGACAAAGATATGTGTAAATGTTTTATGACAGAGAGAGAAAAAGAAAAAGACATCAAATTTTAAATCTAAAAATACAATAAAATTGTGATGTAACCAAAAAAAAGAGAGAGAGAAAAGGGAGGTGTATGCATTTATACTTGACTTATGATCAAGTGCTTTCTGGATCGTCTCAGACCTTTTAATTGATATTTATCTTTAAAATACAACAAAGGGCGATTAATCAAGTCCAACAACGGGTTTTCCAACAAGCCTTACGAGATGTGTTTCCGAGTATTCCTTGATCATTTCGTCCAAAAAGAGGAGTTCCTCTAATTCTATGAATTTTTCTAGAAGACTCTTTTCTTGAATATTATTCAAGAAAATTTTGAATTTACGATTTCCAAGGTTTAGCCAAGGCTTAGCTCAGGACCCTACTACTCGTCGGGTACGGATAAAGACCAAAGATCTTGAGCGACCGATCCGGCAGAACAACTCAAAAGATAAAGAAGTATCGTTAATCTTTTCATGC
>JAPFFP010000099.1:12649338-12660878 GCA_026153255.1 Solanum medicagineum
TGATTTTTTTGAAAAAAAAAAAGAGAATAGATCATCCATCGCATATTCTAGTTTGACACCAAGCAACGAAGCTCTTTGTCATCAGTTCGAACCTGGTTATCCCTAAGCCCAATGTGAGTTTTTCTAGTTGGATTTGCTCCCCCGCCGTCGTTCAATGAGAGAGAAAAGGGAGGTGTATGCATTTATACTTGACTTATTTTAGAAATTCAGTTGGCAAAGTTATAAGTACAAAGATCCACTTTACAAATAAAGTTAAGTACAAAAATCTCTCGAATCATCTCAATTTTTTTTAATGAACAAAATGCAAGGGATGTGAAAGGAAAGACTTAGTAATGCCAGAACATCCCATGTGATGGGACTTGTTTTTTTTAAAAAAAATTGTTTGATTACTTGCTTCAACAAATCTCAGAATTCACTAGAATATTGTTTACGTATTTCTCACAATAATGTAACAGCTAAGTTTACTAATAATAATATTAGTTTTATTTTAGTTGGACAACCTAATATGAAAGAATAAGTCTTATTTGATGATGGCGTTTGTTTGACGTTTATGTAATGAGAGACCTTAATTTTCTTCAATCATATCAAAACATGTCCATTAGGTTGTTTAGTTAGCTGGACTATGACCATATGAATGACTTATATGGTACTTTTATTCTAGTGCAATGTCCGATATTCGTTTTGAATATGACTAATTCAAATGTGTATCGAAAATCATTCCTTGGAGATATAATATTTTTACTAGGAGGAAGCTAGATTATGTGTTAAGAATATAGTGAAGTTTAATAGTTTTGATTAAAATTTCATATTTGTCTTAAAAAGTTCATTGCATGCTTGTAAAATTGTTAATTACTTTAGAATTAATAGCTTAAACAGACTAAAACTCTGAAGCTGTGGTCTTTAAATTCTGACTCCGCTCAAATTTTCTTTTAAAAATGACTCTCTTCTCATATCTTGATCAATTTAAAAAATCTTTGATTAAAAATAAAAAAAATATTTACTTTTGACCAAAATCTTGTATGTTCATCTTTCGATAAAAGATGCTCTAAGTTCTTTTAATATTGTTTGGACATGAAGTTAGTAGTTGATGTATTTCCTCCCCTTCCACTAAAAAATTATGAATGCAAAAAATACATTTTTGCATGTTATACTTAATTACAATTTAACTCAAATTTTACTTGAATTTGTTATCCTCGAGTTCGTCAGGTTGAGAATAAATTATCTTGAAATATTTTTTTAAGACTATTATCACTCACATTATGAACAAAAATAACATTATAATCTCAAAATAAGTTATTCCGCGACTTTCTCTTGGCCAAATTTGAAATAAATTCATGGCAAAATCAATTTTAAGATTAATTATCTTTTATTCTTTGTACGAACGTGGAATATGTGTAATTCTCTAACCCCAAGGAAATGAAAAGTCAAGTTGGATCTCAAGTGTAGTCTAGATCCGGTTTGTCTTGTTTGGGCCTCAACCAACATGCCTATCTCAAATAGATCCACAATTTGTCCTTTTATTACCTTCCAACTTCTGGACCTCTACTTTGCCATTTTTTCATCATAAAATTGGTAATTTTTTCACAAAAATCTTATTTTGATTATTTAATATGTATCTAAATTTAAAAGTTTTTTTTGCATCTACACATGTTAATATAAGTTTAAACATATTGCATTTGAAGTTTCTTACAGCTGAAGTTCATAGATTACTATCTGGAATTAATTCTATATATGAAATCTATATAGATATATTACATTTGGATCTCTATTGCATTTTTAAAATTTTTTCGAAATAGTTAAATATTTAAAACTTTATAAATTTAAAATACGATTCCCTCGATTCACTAATGATTGTCCAATACTAAAAATAGATATTCAATTTTTGGATAAAATTATCTTTTTTTTAAAATTCTTTTTCCAGATTAATAATGGACAATAGTGGACAACTATTGTTGGATGGATGGAGTATAAGTTTTTTAAGGTTGCAATAAACTATACTTTGCCTGTCCCATTTTATGTGACACTCTTTTCTTTTGGTTCGTCCCAAAAATAATGTCACCTTACTCTAGTTAGAAACAATTTACCTTTAAATTTTTTTTATCCTTAATGAAATGATTCTCGACCACACAAGTATTTAAGAATAATTTTATATTATAATTTTAAAAAATTTTATTTTTTTCTTAAATATGATGCTAAGTAAAAGGTTCCATATAAAATGGGACGGAGGGATAGTGTCTGTGGCAGCATGTGCAGCCGTCAAAACGTGTTTGGATTAATAAGATGCAGTAATGTTTAACCAAATGAAATTACTTTTTGGACTTTGTGCTATTTGCTCTTATTGCTTACAAAATAAACTATTCCAAGTACTGTTTACCTAGTCTTTTGGTTCATTGAACAGTCATTGCTGATTGGTGAAGTAATGTTGCCACTTGACTGCTTTTTCTTATTTTGGGCCGTATTATCAGTATACATCTAGCCCATTATTATTGGTAATTTTGGCCCATATGCAGAATTTTCTGAGCCCTTAGAAGCTGTCAAGGTCATAATTGGTCTTGAAATTCTATCCTCTATAAAAATAATTTTACTTTTTTTTAATTTATATTTAAGGAGTTCTTTAATTAGAACATAAGTTACGATGAGATTAATTATGATTAGATAAATTATGATGAAATTAATTATAATAGAATAAAGTATGATGAGATTAGTTATGATGAAATTTTTTTTGAGTGTTTGATTTGTTATATAAAAAAATTCAAATCATTATTGATTAAACCTATTATAGATAAAACAATCACTTTTTTTTTTTCGTTCTATTTGTTGGTTTCAGTTCGATTTTAAATAATCCTACTTTGTACACGTGCAACATATATTTGTTGATACAATTTAAATACGACTATAAATACAAGTATAATTAGAGGGAATGAATATAACTGCTAATCTGTGAATGAACAAACTAAAAATAAACAAATAAATGCAACCTAGTATATATTGTTGTTTGTAACTTTGTATACACATGATTCTTTTGGATGACTTAGCTGATTTAGAAAATAATTATTCACATGAATAATTCGAGTTCAATCTCCTCTTAATGTCTTATGAATCGAGCGTATCGCAAAGATTATAGTTGAGAGTATAGCGATTGCATACAAATTATTCTAAAGTTCCAAAAAAACTTTGTATACAAATGATTTAAATTGTTGATATAATATGCATATAGAATTACCTCTTGTTTGGATGGTTGTTACTTGTTGTTGTGTTGTATTGTATTGTATTGTATTGTTAGTTTCAGCATAACGTTTGATTGTTATTTAAATTTCATTGTATCATATCGTCTAATTTCATCGTTAGGTAACAATGAAAAAACTCATTTTATGTAACGATCGATTTGGTGTTGCTGTATCGTTATTTGAATATTTTCTTGTTACTTTATTTAATAATTCTTTTATATCATTTACTTATCTTTTTATGAAATCTATCACATACTCTTCAATTTATCGTAAATTTATCATTCAAATTATGAATATATGGCATTATGTAATGACAAAGAATAATACAATCTATCCAAACATTATAGTCAAACAATACAGTACGATACGATACAATACCAATACATAGCAACCATCCAAACAAAGTGTTAGTCTCTTTCTAACATCTGTTATCTGTTCTAATCCCGCTCTTCTATTTCTTTCACCAATATCTCAAAATATTATGATACAATAACAATAATATATCTAATAAAATCCTGAAGTCGAGTAAAATATATGAAAACTTTACTACTGCCTCGTAGATCTCAGCAACTTTTAATTAAAAAAAAAGAGAACTCAGTAACTCATTCCTCAAAAAAGCCGTTTCCATGGCTACGGGATTTTCTAGGGTCCCCTTGCTGCGGCGGTTCCCGGTTTCTTCTCCGGCGTTACCTTATTCTTCTCCACTTCAATCCAACCGGAAAATCAACATCTCCGCCTCTCTTTTTACTACCGGAGAGTCTAGCTCTTCCCCAATTCAGCCTACACCCGCCCGTACCCGGTGGAAGCCAATGTGTCTCTATTTTACTCAAGGTAAGTGCACTAAGGTAATACAACTCAACCTTGTCATACACACATATGTTGTTAGCTTTTCAATTGAGCTCAGATGTTGATAACTTTGTTTTCGAAACTGTATAGATGGATGACCCTACGCATATTGATAAGTTTAATCATAATTGCTCGTTGGAGCTTATGCAAAATGCTCCGAGACTTGAGAATTTGCGGCAGCAAGAGTTTGAGTACTTTTTGGTGCTTGATTTGGAGGGTAAAGTTGAAATTCTCGAGTTTCCTGTTCTACTTTTTGATGCCAAAACCATGGATGTAGTCGACTTGTTCCATAGGTTAGCTTCGTTATCTTAGCTTTAATGTACTGTTAATTGCAATATGATGTCCATGATGGCACAATGTCAAATGTCTTATTTGCTTGAGCTATTATTGGAAGGGTTGAAATACTGTGGTAGCATTCCACAGTTATGTATGTCTGTGAAATTACAAATCCAGTTGTAACAATGGCCTATTGGCTTAGGTACTTTCAAGGACCTATTTAGGTTGCATTGTTTTTGCAAGATTGACGAGGGTCTATCGAAAACAACCTTTCTACCTCTAAGGTAGAGGTAGGGATAAGGTCTATGTATATCTAACCTTCCTCGACCCCACTTTATGAGGTTATACTGGGTATGTTGTTGCTGTTTTCGCTAGATAGCATGGGACATGCTAAGTGGAGTTGTTCCGCCTCCAGAATGCAGTCATGCACACTTTTCAAATGATCAAAGGCAGATACTTCAATGATACTTTGACTGATGAAATAGTTGTCGAGAAACTTAAGTACGACTAAGACAGGAAAATTCATAAAGATGCAGTTCTAATGTTAATATAACTATTCCATTCGCTTTGGGAGGATTTATCTTTGAAAATTAAAATGACTAATTGCTAGGGTGAGGAATAAGACTAACATTGTAAAAGAGTTGAAGAAGCTTTTTACAATTTTTTGAGAGGGAAGGTCATATATACTTTTCAAACCCACAACTCCAAGGGAGTGATGAGCTACATGTGCTTTAAAAATTTGGAAGCAAATTAGCTGCCTGTAGAAGTCTAGTTCGCTAAGGAAGTAGAGGAAGAAACCAGTTTCTGAAGCCAACAAAAACTTGAATGGTATAAGATTTATTTTTTGAACCCCCCAGTTTGGCTCCGCCACTCTATGTTAGATTATTGTATTTAAAAGTTTTTCACTTGTGTGAAAGATTATTTTTCAATGCTGGCAATGTAATGTTGTGTTATATTTGTCAAGATCCTTCTTAATTTCTTCTTCTTCTTCTTCTTCTTTTATGGGTATTGCCACAGGTTTGTGAGGCCAACAAAAATGCATGAAGAAAGAATAAATCAATATATAGAAGGGAAATATGGAAAACTAGGAGTTGATCGGTATGTTATCTACTACAGTAGTTTGAAATACAATTCAGCGCTTGGCATTTTGTGTCTTTTCTTTTATATGAAGATTCACAATCTAGTTGTATCACATGTCAAACTAGAAACATTCAACTCTGTAGCCTTAGTTCGTTTCTTCAAAAAAAGCATTGTTTCCTCTTTTTTCTTTCCTTGTGTAACTTAACTACTCAAGAACTTCCCATCATAGTTCTTTCTTCATTAAGTGAAGCTATAACGATCAACTTAAGCATATTTTTCACTCTCTGAAGATTTAAAAAAAACACTTTTTTTAATTTATGTCCAACTTTCCTTTCCTTTTTGGTCAGTTTTTATGTTTTAAACATAATGTCACTTTTTTATGTTTTAAACATAATGTCACTTTCTATATTTGGTAACTTTTTCATTTCAACATCTCACTCGACATTTTTAAGACCACAAGATTTCAGTATTCTGGTACATTATACACACCTTTAGTTTACTTGAACTGAGCGTCTGTCTGAAACAACCTCAGTTGTGTTCACATCACCCTCCCCAGAGCCCACTTGTGGGATCACTAGGTATGTTGTTGTATACACACCTTTAGTTTAAGACTACAAGATTCAAAAACACTCTGTACTAAACTCCGTGGACACTCAAACTAAGATACATAAAATATCTATGGAGGAAGTACCTAATTTTCATGGCTTGGTTGTCTGGTAGGAGAATTCTCTTCACTTCTGACAAACCCCTATTTTTTTCTTATGAAGACCTGAAGTCTTGTCTCTGATGGGTCTCATTTGTGTTGGCAGAGTTCATTATTAACACTGCTTTACGTTTTTCAAAGTCTTCATTATCTTTTTTCTTTCATGAACATAAATATGAGTTCACTTCTTTGTGGTAGCTTTTCATTATGACATCAAGGTCGCGGGTTCAGATATGGAACCAGCATGTATGCTTAGGTAAAGTTGTGGACATATTACCTCCTACACCCTGCAATGTTCCAATTCTAATTAGCTAGGTGCCTAGGTTACCTTCTTAATAAGATATATTCACTCGAAAAACTGGCACCGAGGAGTGTAGCTATGGGGAACATACTTGCAAGATCCAAATCTGTCGTTAAATCATCAAGAGAGGATTTCTCTTTCTATATTTAGATGTTTATACTGGAGGACAATGGTGAGGGCTCTGTAGGTAGATAAAAATTGGATCTCCTAGACAAGCGGATCTAATTAACAGCTGGAACAGTAACAATGAAAATCGCCCACTATGCATGCTTAATTGCTGACAGAAATTAATCCTTGTTATCCGTGGAAGCGTGCACCATTTTTGCAACAGCTGTTAATTCCTGGATCCATTTCTTAATTTTGTTCATTTGGATGTATGGAAATTCATGCAGCGTCTGGCATGATACAGCTATACCATTTGCGGAAGTTATCGAACAGTTTGAAATTTGGCTAGGTGAACGCCAGTTGTGGAGAAATCAACTGGGTAGCTGTCTTAATGATGCTGCCTTTGTTACTTGGTGAGTTGTTGCTATGAAATATCAAATAAATACTACTAGTCAACTGAAGGTATTAGTTGATGGTTAAACATAGTTATCTGATATTATAGTTAAAAATGAAAATTTAAATGTATGGGATAAGTCATTTGGTTGACTAGCAGATGCTCATATCCAAAAAGGGTACTACAGCTACTTCTTATGGTCATCTGTCACTAACCACAGAATTACCTGTTTTTATCTGTACGCCATTTAAAGCTTTCCCTGTTCGGTAGCATGAGCATCTTCATTATTACTTCACAACTTGCATTGATTTATTAGTTTTGAGGGTGTATCATAAAGTTAAGATTTTAGCTATCTCTAAACCTATTATTCATATTTGAGTATTTAAAATGGGTGCTCTATTTTTAGCCCAAGTAAAAAATTGTGGGGGGTGTGGTGGAATATGTTTTGGTATGGCTTTTCTCTGTTGAGTATTATTTAAAAAAGTTAAGACCAAGAAGCTAATGTTCACACTGAGTGTAAATACATGAGCATCAACAGAGCAAGTAAATACTTCTGACTTCTGAACGAATTCAATTTGTATATAGTGGGAACTGGGATCTGAAGACCAAAGTGCCCCAGCAGTGCACCGTAGCAGGGATGAAATTGCCACCATATTTTATGGAATGGATTAATCTGAAGGATGTGTTTTTGAACTTCTACAAGAGGAGGGTGAGTATGCAAACTTTTAACAATACTCTCAGATTGATTTAGGAATTTTTATGTTTTCTCAACTTCTCTCTTACACATTCCTCTTTCTTTTTGTGTACTTTTTGGAATATATAACCGCAAATATGGCTTTATTATGGTAGGCACCAGGAATGCTCTCAATGATGAGGGAACTCCAGATTCCTTTGTCTGGAAGCCATCACCTTGGAATAGATGATTCAAACAACATAGCAAGAGTAATGCATCACATGCTAACTGATGGTGCCCGTTTGCAGTTAACAGCTAGAAGAAACCCTTGTTCTCCTGAAAAAGTCGAATTTCTTTGTGAGAATCGCATTGTATAACTAGTTCCTGCTGAACCATCTTGTTATCACCGACTATTCCTAAGTTTCAGTTGAGGTCTGTTGTATTCTGCGAAGCATCATACACCCATGCGTCCCCACTCTGCCAAGACGAAAAAGGTTAGCTAAAGAAACATGAAAGAGATAAGAAGGTAAAAGTAAAAACCTATGGATTTGTTCTTGTTTGATAATTATTTCCCATTTCTTGTTGTAATCATCAAATGTATATGCATGTATTAGCCTTTACAACTAGGAAGAACAGATAATTGAGATGGAAACTGGTTAGGGTTCCTTTTAGTTCATGTATTAGCTGCCTTTTGGAGTTGCACTTTTGTACTTGATCAACAGGGAAATTATCTGTCCTTTTTCATGTACCTATTTCTATTACCTGTTTTAACAGACATGTTTAGATCCATAATCTCTTAAGTTTATAGATTCTGAATTCAAGAAAAGATTGTTTATTGGATTTTAGATAATTTATTTATACATGACATAAATACACGACTATCAAAGTTATTTAGTTTTGTTGAATCCAGTTCAGACACGACCAAGAGTGTCTTCCCTTTGAGCTGAAGTTATTTTGTAGAACAATAGCCTATCCCTTTCCAAGAAAGTAATAAACATATTCCCTATAAAATCAATGTGAAATCTAAATACGTAAATCCTTGGAAATTTCTTCCAAAAGCTAAACCAAAACAAAAGGCAACAGAAAAATTTGAATTTGTTTTCTTATTTATTCTTTGATTAAATATGCGTGTCTAAAAAATTGATTCAAATTTCTCCTTATTCAATAACGATATAAACTTTTCATTACATGAGTCTTTTACTCCAGAACTTTGAAATAGGGGCAAGTAATATTATTTTCTTCAATTTTTAAAACCTTCGATGGAGAAGGTCTCTACACTTGAACTCAAATGAATCATGCAATCTTTAAAACCGTCACTGGACATGGTCTCTAAGCTTGAGCTCAAAATAATCACCCTCAAGCATCATCAAGTTAATTTTTATCTTTAATTGGTTGAACTCCATTATCTATCATTCCAATATTATTAATAGGGATGTCAGAGATTACATCAAAACTCCCAATGCTAAAACAAATTTAAGTACATAAAATTTATCCTCTAATTATTGTGAAGGTCAAGATGGTGTTATAATGATTGAGAGTGATTTTATGACTAAAGTGGTGTCTCATGAGGCAGCAACGATGAAGGGATGAGAGGCATCATTGGAACGGAGAGATTTCAATTATATGAAATTTTTATGTGCCTTTCTTTAAGTGTGTCTAGATGAAGTGATGATAGAGTAACAATGATCTTTATTATGTGTTTGTGCAGAGTGGAGAAAAATAATTTTTAAGCTAATCATTGATTTCAAACCATGATAAACTGTGATCGGAAAAAATAAAACATGCACAATTTCACAAAATTTAGCAATACGTCTAGACAATTTCACATAATTTAAGGACACTAGCTTGCCTCGTAAACTTAAAGGCAAGTTTTACAGAATAATGGTTAAACTATCTTTGCTTTATGGTGTAGAGTGTTGACCAATTAAAAACTCACGTATTCAGAAGATGCAGGTCGTGTAGATGAGAATGTTGAGATGGATGTGTGGACATACCACGAGGGATAAGATTAGGGATGAGATTATCCGGGAGAAGTTAGAGGTGAGCCATGTGGTTGACAAAATGAAGGAAGTGAGATGATGGTTTGGATATGTGCAGAGAAGAAATATCGATGCCCCTGTTAGAAGGTGTGAGAGGTTGGATTTAGGGATTACATGGAGGGGTAGAGGTAGATTGAAGAAGTATTGGGGGAGGTTATCATGAAAGATATGACGAAACATCATCTCACCGAGGACATGATGACCTTAGAAAGGAGTGAAAGCCGCATATTAGGGTAGAAGGCTAATAGACTAGTAGGGGTTGTTTGATGCATGACCTTACGATTTAGTAGGTTAGTAAGAGTAGTCTTTATATCCTGTGTTATCATTATCTGTCTTATATTTGTTATTTTATCTTATTTACAAATTACACATTATCATTTTGCTTTTTATTATTAGTCGTTTTTCTATTTTTTCCTTTTCTTTTTCCGTCTTTTTCATATCTAGTATATTCTACTTATGGGGCTTGATCTTTTTGAGACGAGGGTTTTCCTTAAACAACCTCTTTATCTCTATTAGATAGTGGTAAGGTTCACGTACATTCTACCCTCACTAGACCCCACTTGTGGAATTCCACTTGGTATCTTGTTGTTGTTATAGCTTTCCTCGTAAAAAATCTTACGCATTGAAACTTTTAGCTATTAGTGAATAAAGATATATTTGGATAAGTCTCGTAATTAATGATAACGATATATTTGACTCGACTATTAACCAGATACAAATTTGAAAATTTTTGCAAAGCTCAAGGATAATTTAGTTGTTTGTGAATAAAGATATATTTGGATAAGTCTCGCAATTAATGATAACGATATATTTGACTCGACTATTAACCATATGCAAATTTGAAAACTTTTACAAAACTCAAGGATAATTTAGCTGTTAGTGAATAAAGATACATTTGACTCGACTATTAACCACATGCAAATTTAAAAAATTTTGGAAAGCTCAAGAATAATTTCACAGTTAGTGAATGAAGATATATTTGGATAAGTCTCGTGATTAATAATAACGATATATTTGATTCGACTATTACCCACATGCAAATTTGAAATATTTTGCAAAGCTCAAAAATAATTGAGCCGTTAGTGAATAGAGATATATTTGGATAAGTCTCGTAATTAATGATAATGATGCATTTGACTCGACTATTAACCAGATGCAAATTTGAAAAATTGTGGAAAGTTCAAGGATAATTTAGCAGTTACTGAATAAAGATATATTTGGGTAAGTCTCATAACTAATGATAATGATATATTTGACTCCACTATTAACCACATGCAAATTTGAAAAATTTTGGAAAGCGGCAAATTTGAAATATTTTGCAAAGCTCAAGGATAATTTCGCTGTTAGTGAATAAAGATATATTTGGACAAGTCTCGTAATTAATGATAACGATATATGTGACTCGACTAATAACCACATGCAAATTTGAAAATTTTTGAAAAGCTCAAGGATAATTTAGCAGTAATAAAGATATATTTGGACAACTCGCGTAATTAATGAAACGATATATTTGACTCAACTAATAACCACATGCAAATTTGAAATATTTTGCAAAGCTCAAGGATAATTTCGCTGTTAGTGAATAAAGATATATTCGGATAAGTCTCATAATTAATGATAACAACGTATTTGACTCGACTATTAACCAGCAAATTTAAAATTTTTGAAAGCTCAAGGATAATTTAGCAGTTAGTGAATAAAGATATATTTAGATAAGTCTCATGATTAATGATAATGATATATTTAACTCGACTATTACCCACATGCAAATTTAAAAAATTTTGCAAAGCTCAAGGATAATTTAGCAATTAGTGAATAAAAATATATTTGGATAAGTCTTGTAATTAATAATAACGATATATTTGATTCGACTATTAACGACATCTGAATTTGAAA
>JAPFFP010000099.1:12660978-12683659 GCA_026153255.1 Solanum medicagineum
GCTATTATAGTTGGAAATCTGGTTTAGTGTTTGTCTGGGTGCCCAATCGGCACTAACCACGGTCCCTGGGTTGGGTCATGACATCTGAAAACCCCCCATATGATCATTCACAAAGCAAGCATCCTCCTCAAAATAAGACTCCTCATACATGGGTGTATGTTGAGGTTGATGAACTACTGCATTCACTCTTTTGTGATTCTGCTTGATCACAATATCCATGCTTGTGCAAAGTTGAGCAAGTTGTTACATAATCTCCTCATTGATCTTGGCTTGCTCTGAACCAACATTGACAGCACATGAACTCCTCAAAGAAGCTCTATCCCGTTGTCCCCGTGCATGATTTGTCTTGACCACCTGCTACATACACTCAGCAATCCTTGCAAATAGTTGATCTAAACACATCCCCTCCATAATGGTGTCAGCACAGACTTGACTATTCTCATCAAGGGCATGGTGGAAGATCTCCACCAAGGCATCATCAACAATCTTGTGGTTAGGGACGCTCCTCAAAGACTTAGTAAACCACTCCATGTAATGCTACTTGAATCACCAGGAAGTTGCTCAAAGTTGTTGATCTAATCCTTTAACTTGAGCTTCTTTGATCTAGGGAATTACCTTTTCAAAAAAAGCCTTCTGCAAATCTGCCCAACTAGTTATTGAACTCTGTAAGAGCTCAAATAGCCGTAATGCAGCATTGCCCGTAAAAAACAATGAGAAGACACGAAATCCCATAGCATCCATAAATAGATTTTGTGTTCCCATCACACTCTTACAAACAAATGCCACATTATGCAAGTGGATATGTGGATCCTCTGATGGTAGGTCCGTAAATAACCCACAGTGTTGCAGCATTTGAAGTAACCCACTAGAAAATGTGAAATTTGTGTCAGCCATAGGGTTCAACCTATACTGATTCCATCAGAAGCATTGTCATTGAAGGCTGCATTCTGATTCATTAACATTCTGATTCAAGATTGCATTACCCGCGATGTTAGCATTTTCTTGGCCTGTTCTTCTTGTAATTCTTTGGATCTCCGGATTAACTGGAGTTAAGGGATTGCCTTAACTCCTAGTGTTAGGCATACACTACTAGTATGCCCCGCAAAGAAATAAAAACAAAAACAAAAGTAAAATACAAGGGAACTAAGGATTAACACTTGAATTGCAATTACCAGTGAATTCAATTAAGTCTAGCCGTATTCCCCGGCAACGGTACCATAATCATTGATCATGCCCAAGTTACACTTCTCTTTTGAGGATAAGACGGTTGTTGTCAAATATAAAACCTTACCAAGGTTAGGGTCGAATCCCACAGATAATACGAAGACTCACAACGAATTCACCAATACACAATTCAAGTAATTAATAAATCAATTCCCTAAAGGGGGGGGGGGATGCAATGTGTAATAAGAAAATAAACTAAACTAACTAACACAAGAGACAATCAATAATGGAGAGCAACTTAGGTATTGTGGTCCCTATGATTTACCAACTCGATATCCCCGGGTAACCCAATTCTCGACTAGAGTATAACATGCAGGACGGTAATTTAAGTTCACCAAGCCCTTTGGTCAAAGGTGAGAGGCGAATTTCACTATGTGACTTGGCTCATCTCCATAGTCTGCAATACTAACCATTACCCATAGTCCCAAGCAACCTCCCCTTAGTCTAGTTTGGTTGATTAGACGAGAACACATTATCAAATCCTATTAATCAATCTCTTTTCCTATTCATTACCACCTGTTCTAATATTGGCCACCACTAGAAAACATGCAAAACAAAGAGAATTAATTAATACATGCAAATATCCATTCCAAGAATTGTAAATTATCTGCGTTTATTTGGTTAGATCTTTATGGTTCCCACAACCCCAAGTTGTGGATTTAGCTACTCATGCTATGGGTAGATGAAGAAATTATGAATTGAGAAAATATAATTAAATACTTACCCAATTGAATTGAAGAATAAGCAATCCAAAATTAATTGAGAATCACAAGATTTGAAGATCCAATTAATTCACAAGTGTATTCTCCTCCAAAATTGAGGTCTCCAAGTACAAAACCCTAAAAGTACTTTCTAATGTTCTTTCATGTACTCACCTCAAAAATAACCTAAAAAGTATTATTTATAGGAATTATAATTAAGTCCTAAAAAATAGAAAAATTGGTCGGCGACTTTCTACGACAAGTACTTACAACTCGTAAAGTGATTTACGAGTCGTAATGGGGGTCTCGTATTCAACTTCTTGAATCTTGGACTTCACTCCCACGAATCCACTTTACGAGTTGTAGACCGATTCACGACTTGTAGTGCACTCTCGTAGACTTCATCCGCATCAACTGGTCCTTCATGTGAGATCTTCACAAAGCCTCTCTATACGACTCGTATAGAGATCTCGTATATTTGAACTTCAGAAATCCTACTTCACAGGAATTTGTCTTGAAACCTCCTCTACAACTTGTAGAATGCTCTACGATCCATAAAGGCCCTCGTAAGTCACCACAAACCAGAAAAGTCTGCAATTTTGCTCCAAAGTCATGCCAACAACCTGCTTTCTTGCAAAACTAAACACAAAACACATATAAACCATAAATATCGCATTGAGAACACATAAAATCCTAAGTTTTAGGTATCAAAAGTGTTGTATTTTGACAGCACATCACTAATCACCATGTCACGTCTAGGACCTAGCTTGGATCGTGATTCGTGACAAATATGGAACATATACTTTTTAGTTGCTTCTTCAAATACATTTATGGCTACAATTGCACTATAGAAACACTAAAAATATATTGATACAAATGTATAACATTGAATAAATACACTCAAAGGCATGAATACAGTACATATATACTTGTGTTGCTGTATGAATACAATGTATATATTTGTATGCTTTATTCCTCAAAGACTCACCAAATTTGGCCTTAAATTTACGCCAGAATTCCTTAAATTTGAGATTGAACTCTTCATGATGTATTCAATCTTTCAAAATATCATTGGTTTAAATATAATAAGAATTTTATAAACTCACAATTTGAACTTAAATTTCAAAATTTTCTCTCATGGTTGTCAATGGAGTTTCTTAAATTATTACGAGACAATAGCAACAACGCTTTTTGTCGTTGTAAGGAAGAGAAAACACGATATCATTGGATATTTGAATTTGAAAAATTTATCATTAAAAAAAGGAAGAAAATCATTCATAAAGAGAATAATGTCGCTAAGTGGGAGAGAGAAAAGAGAAAGGGGATATAAACTGATAGATCTCACCTACAATGATAAATTGCTAATAGTAAGATACATTTTTAAATTTAAAAATAGATATAAAGTGTATAATGTAGCACAAATTGTAAATTTCTTTCAAAATATAATTATGTATGGTAAATATTTTTTTCTATCTTTTTTTAGTTGTCCTGTTGTGTTTTTCAAAAATAAATTTAACTAAATTAGATTAAATTAATTTAATATTTTGAAATAAATACTTAAATATTTAAAAAACTATTAAAAATTATAAATTACAATTTTTTATATCAACCTAATGAAAAAATAAATCTTAACTATTAACCAAAATTTATATAATTTTATGTATAAAAAAAAAAAAAAGGAGGACGGAAGGAGTACATAGTAAATGCAACTTTTCCTAAAAATAATAAGTTGGCAGAAGAAACGGGATATTCAGATTGGGCTGGGTGACCGACAACCAGAAAATAGAAAAGGAAAAGGAGACGACGCTTCCAACTAATACTTAGGAGTATAATATATATATATATATATATATATATATATATATATATATATATATATATATGATAATTGACATAGCCAGAGAAATTTGTCTTCGTATCAATTTTCCCTCCATTATTTCGGATATATTTGCGATTTTCCCATCTTTTTCCTAAAAACGTAGTAACGCAGCATTCCTACTTGTCAAAAAAAAAATATTAAAAAATTCAGGTACCTAACTGTCCAACCTAAACCAAACTATTTAGCCTGTAGATCAGGTTTGAGTTCTTGCAGTCTTCTTTACGTTTGTTGACAAGTTGAAAATTTGATCGGAATCCTAACATAGTTCAGATCTTTGGTCATTTTTCTGTTATTCTTGAGAATACCCATCTGGGGTTTGACTTATTTTTTTCTTTCTGGTTTGTGATGGGTTGGAAATACAAGGCAGGTCTCTGCCTCATTTCAGCTGTTGTTATTATTTGGGTCACCTCTGCTGAAGTTACCCAGGTTAAATTTCCTTTCTTTATGACTTTGTCTTGATATTTTATGTATGTTCTCCATTCAAATTTGGTAGCAAATTACAAAAGTGATAGATTTTGGCATTTTTTGTTAATCTTCCCATAATGCTATTTATTGTTAAAAATAGTCAATTTTGTATGAGCACTCAAAATGGATGGTGAGGATTCAAATCCAACTCGTTTGGGTTTGTTGCACGATTTTTATGTTGAAATGTCTTAGTGTTAAATTTTTTAGCTCCCAATCAGATGGAAAGACAGTGCAGAATATGGGATGAAGTTATCTGTCCGCTGACTTTTGTATGAACATTAATGTGAATGGTCACTCTCATGCTGCTGACATATAGTTTGTTCTATGCTCCTACAATTTTGTACGGATCGCCCTTGTAGCTATAAATATGATAACACATTTCCTTGCTTGCCAACACCAATTCATTGCTTTAGATAGCAGAAATAACAACATCAATTAATTGTACAGTAACTTTAGGCTTCTTTTTTTTTTTTTCTTAACCTTAAGTAACAGGCTTATGTTGGGTCATTCTGACATGATTTAGAATACTCCTTTTCTTCTTCTGATCCAGTTTCATCCATCATTTCTTCAGATAAAGGGACAGGATTGTTGGTTACATTCATAATTTATTCAAAAATGCACTATACTTGCTTAGGCATGTACTTAAGGTACTTTATTCAGTATTTAGCACTTTGTGTTATGATGAAAGAGGATATGGTGTTCAAGTTGTTGTCAAGTGGTTCATATGAGACGCATCTCTGTGTTCAAATCTTAACGCATTTGTATGTTTCATGTCTTTGATAGCTCATGAAAATAGGGAATCATCTCTTTCTTATATTTGTGACTAGAGGCAAACAAACTCGAATCGAAAACTGAGAAAAAAACCCAACTAGTGGTTTGTTTGACTTGGTTTGGTATTGAAAAAACCCCGACTATATTTGGATTGGATTGGTCTTAACTTACAAAAGTCAACCCGAGTCCAAACTAATCCGGCAATAGTATATGGATTTTAAAATTTATTTTATACATAAAAACTTTGGTATAGTAATTAAATATTTCTTTTATTTTAATAGCTTTTATCTTTAACATATTATTTCAAATTTAATTTAGTGTTTACTTTGGTATAGTAATTAAATATTCCTTTTATTTTTAATAGCTTTTATCTTTTAACATATTATTTCAAATTTAATTTAGAACTTTGAATGGTCCAATATTAGTAACTCTAATAAAGCTTCAAAGAAAAATCAAATCAATACTAATGCTAGCAAAAAGAAAATCCATTCAACCTTAAGAATGACAATAATATTGAGTATTTGTTCTTTAATTTTATATCGGTTTAGGCAATTAAAATACAACACCTAATTTTAGTTTTTCTTTAATGTTTAGTTATGCAATTAATACTTATTAGACTTATTTTAACATGATTTAGTATTTTAAAATTATGATCATTTTCATTATGACTTATTTATTTGTAATATTTATTATTATTTTTTGTTAAAAATTTTAGTGCATCATTCACGTCATATTTCGTGTTATTTTCTTCAGAATTGTATTTCGGTAGGATTAAAGAAATATGTCAAGCACAAGTTAATAGGACAAGTTAAATTTTCATTATGACTTATTTATTTGTAACATTTATTATTATTTTTTGTTAAAAATTTTAGTGCATCATTCACATCATATTTTGTGTTATTTTCTTAAGAATTGTATTTTGGTAGGACTAAAGAAATATTTTAAGCACAAGTTAATAACACAAGTTAATTGTATGTTTGTAAAAATTATATCTTTGTAAATAAAAAAAAATTCAAACAAGTTAATTATATGTTTGTATGAATACATTATCGGAAAAACTCAAAAATCCTAGAAATCCAAAAAACCCAAAAAATTTGAGGTTGAAAAATTCTTGTTTTATTAGTTTGGTTCAGTTATAGATTTAAAAGGCCAACACAAATGGTTTGATTTGATATTTGAAAAATCCGAACCAACCTACCTGGTCGATGTACACCCTTATCTGTGACCATGGCGGAGCTTTAACAGATATCTAAGAATGTTACAAACATGAAAGGAACTTGGATGCTTAGATGCTTAATTTTACCATCTATGAGTCTTGAAGCATTGATGTAATCTGATTTATTCCCCCAAAGTGTTTACTTTATATCTACTGCCTTGAAAGCTATCTTTTCATAAGCTGAACTTCCAGGCATATCGTCTTTCTAGCCTATTTGCCGGAACTTTCACTGTATCTCACAACTTTGGCTAGGTCCCTCTACTCCTGAGCCCAAGTGTTATTATGTTATATGACACACATTAATTTCATTGCACAAGAAGAGAACTCCCTAATTCCCATTTATTGCCATTTTTGTTTCTCAAAGGTCAAATTCATATTAGGAAGGGTCTTGGACTAATTTGTATGTTGTAAACAAATGCATGTGTTTTCATGTGCATGCAAGTAATTATGGTAGAAGATGCATCAACTGTGTAGAGATAATAAGTTCAGTACTTCCTAAGGCCTTTTAATCTCTAGAAGCCTATGGTGCTCGGACTCTCCAATCATACAGCTGGGGGTGTGTTGGATCCTCCAAAATCTATGCATTTTTCAAGGATCTAACATGGGTGCAAGAACATTTTTGGAGGGTTGAGTAAGATAACTAGAAAGAACTTATTGGGTCCTTTAGGGGTTGTAGTTCTCTGTAGTACTTTACAAAAAATGTTCCTGCATAATCGTAAATGCCTTGAATTATTGAATTTAAATTTACATGAGTGAACATGATGCAACCTGCTATACTATGGATTGAATTTTGTCATTGTGTATGCACCATGGCAGGGCATTTTCTCAGAATATAAGCAGCCATTTGCAATCACATACCTTGGGGCTTCTTTGCTGGTAATTTATCTCCCTTTAGCATTTCTTAAGGATTGGATATGCGACTTGCTGAAGAGAGGCCCTATTAGAACTAATAAAAATACGGGCAATGAATCATATATGAGACATAGTTCTCCTTTAAATCACACAGTACAGAAAGTCTTTGAGATAGAAATCCATAAATCAATGGATAGAAAAGACAGTGAAGAAAATATCTCGGCCGAGGAAGAAGGAAAACCTCTTGTTGCTAAATGCAACGGTAATTCTGATGATCTAAAGAATGGAAAGGAGATAACAACCTGGCATATTGCTCGTTATGGGTTCTTTCTTGCTCCTCTCTGGTTTATAACTGAGGTATGAAAGTCAACTTTGGTTGTGCTTGTAGGTTTA
This sequence comes from Solanum medicagineum, assembly GCA_026153255.1. Lineage (NCBI taxonomy): Eukaryota > Viridiplantae > Streptophyta > Magnoliopsida > Solanales > Solanaceae > Solanum > Solanum medicagineum. The sequence continues at coordinate 12,668,480 of JAPFFP010000099.1, forward strand.
TGCCTTCCCCATGGGGAACCTCCCAGGTGAACCAGAAGGAAAAAGAGAAGAGAAAAAAGAAACTGCTTTGCTGGAAAACTCAGTTGTCTGAGCTTATCTGTGTCTTGTTTTTTCTGCAGTACCTGTCAAATGCAGCACTTGAACATACAAGTGTTGCAAGCACAACAGTACTATCTTCTACATCGGGATTATTCACTCTTTTTGTTGGTGTAATACTTGGTGAAGATTCCTTAAATATGGCCAAAGTAGTTGCAGTCTTTGTTAGCATGTCTGGCGTTGTCATGACCACTCTAGGAAAAACTTGGGCGACTGATGAACCCCAGTTGAATTCTTCCTCGTAAGACATTCCTGCCTTGTATTGATTTGACTGGAACTGCTTTAAATGAATTTCTATTGCACCTAGATTTTATTTTCAATATATGTCTCTTAATTTCTGGTTGAGGTTATATTCGGTGGAAAAAATCATAATCGAATTTCTTATGACATACATTTATCTATTCTGAATAATTTATGCATTTTACTTGTCTTGCTGCATTTGTTTTTCTCTGTGATTCTGGCTAATATATGTCAGACACTTCCAATTTTAGGTGGCAAAGTTAGAATCAATGGTTCAATAATGAAGAAGAATAGAAAGAACTAGATTTGCTATATATTGGTCGTTGATGACTGATAAATGTATGTGAGATTAGAAAACAGCTCATATTCATTAACACAGTCCATGCATATTCAGCTCTTTAATTGTCCTTTTAGCTGTTTTGGTCACTCCACTAACTGTACTTAGTCAAAGTTTCTTGTATGTTGGGTTTTCATTGTGCAAATTCCCATGTTAGTACATGGGGATCATGTTGCAGCACATTTGGTCTATTATATTGTGGTAATTGCTTATGCGTTTTTGCAACACAAGTCAAATAGCATTAAAGTTAGGAATCGGTACACTAGAATCCATGGGATACGGTGGGTGGTGTCGTAGAAGGGTATACTGCGAAAGGCAGGTTGGCCATTGGCTTGAAGTGGGGAGGAGTCGTGCGGTGGAGGAGTTGGAGACACAGAGGTACCATTTGGGCAAGGGATTGGCCACAAGTGGTGTTGTTATGCCTGCGAGTCCGCACAGAACTATAGGGAAGAGAGTAAAAAGATTTTACACCCTGTTTGATTAGGAAAAGGAAAGGTGATCTGCAATGGTGTGATTAGACAAGTTGGTGCTATTGAGAGACAGGAGTAGTTTGAGAGGAAGAGGTAGATGTGTTGCCAGGGATGAGAGTGGGGTTGTTGTGTAAGGAAGTGAGGAGACAGAGAGATGATGCAGGACATACAACAAATAGGTGTCGAGCTGAAACAACAACTTGGATGCGCTAGGGGAAGTGTGGAGTAGAGGTAATGAGAACCTGAAGAGGGATGGGGTGTGGGTGGATAACTTCTGTTTTAACACACTATAAGTTGTATCGCATGGAGTGTTAGCCAGTCAAGAGTTCACATATTCAGAAGATGCATGTTACGAAGATGAAGATGTTAAAGATAAATGTGTTGGGCATTCTCAAAACAAGATTAGGAATAAGGTTATCCTAGAGAAGGTGGGAGTGACTTTTGTGGCAGACAAGATGAAGGAAGCGAGTCTGAGATGGTTTGGGCATTTGCAAAGGAGGTCTGTTGACGCCTTGGTGAGAAGGTGTGAGAGGTTGGGTCATCGGGGGTATCCAGAGGGGTAGAGTGATGAGTCGGGAATTTTGGACTCATTTGAAGCTTTTAGTTCATCAAGGTTATGTCCTTTATGCCTGGTAAGATCCTAGACTAATGAAAATATGTTTAAATTTCAGCTATGAGAGCTTCATGACAATACGAGGACAAAAGGAGACTAGAATAAGCCAAGAATTTGGAAAAATATGAAAATGGGTGAAGCTACAACTTGCAAAAGTCACTTTGGCATATTGCCGAAAGTCGTCAAATGTAGCTGAGCCCACCGAAGATGACAGTTCTCAAACCCAAGGTGTCAGGTTAGGTCGATGATCAAAAAGAATCTCAAAGCGTTTCCCAAGCCACTTGGCGATCTCCATCAAGTTCACCGAAAGTAGCAAAAGCCTATAAATCAACACCTAACTCGGATACACTAATTCGGTGATTGGAAGAGCAATTGGGCGCATTACCTGTCATGTTTTCGATCTTGACATAGTTTACTGAATAGGCTAAAAGGGAATTTCGTGAAATTTTCTTATAGAAAAGTATAAAAAATCATTTATGGGTAGAGAAAATAACTTTCCACTTTCTGAGATTTCTTGTACTGCAAATCGTTGTTTCCGGAATAGTAATTTGTTCTTGGAGATCTTGGGGAAGCTTCAGGTTGGAGAATTTTTTTAGATTAATTTCTTTGAATTCCTTAAATCAATTAGCTACAATGAGGGAGAATTTTAGTAAATTTCTTTTACCTTTGATTATGCATAGTTAAACCCCCTACTCTTAGGAGTGTGCAATTGTAGTGGGTACTTAATTTATGCTTGGAAATGCTTGATGTTATGTTGATTTGACATTGGTCAACCGTCTCTTTGTGTTTTAACTTATGATTTGATGTTGCAAACTCATGTTTACATTAGATCTCTAGTGTTGCTTGTGAAATGGTATTGGAGTGAGAGATTAGCTGGTGATGACTCGGTTTATATCATTTGACAAATGAAGCGCAAAATTGTTTGGCTGAATTAAAGTTGTGGATTGATTTTCTTGTTATAAATGCTGGTTTTTGACAAAACCCACATGAAATGTGATGAATAATTGATGCCATTACATTAAGTCTAGCGTACCCATTGACAATCAACTCAGCTTAATAATCACCAATGCCCAATTTGGATAATTAGTATCCATACAAGCACACTCCTTAGACTCCTTACCTATTTGTTATAAACTCCTTGTTCTAGGCTTGAAATTGAGAATTTGTTACAAACAAATTGAGTGTTTACTTGTGATTATATTGATTTAGATCATGTATGAAGTTCTAGTGAAATTGAATACATTATAAGGCGAATTTCCACCACTCATTTCCTATGCAATCAACCCCAGCTCTTAGTTGCGCTTTGTAGTACTTATGATAATCTTACTCACTAAATTTTGATTCTGTAGTTGAACCTTATCATAGAGATAGGTCGAAGTTTTGGGGAGGTGATTAGACAAAACATGGCATAGCTTCATATTAACAAGGACATGTCCCTAGATAGGAAGGAGTGGAGGTAGCATCATAGGGTAGAAGGTAGGCTTAGGCTTGTTAGCGCTTGCCATAGTGCTAGTTGTACTCTTATAGCCCTTATCTTGTGTATTGTTTTTCGATTACTTCGATTATCACACTCTTTTATTGTTACTATTTCAAGGTACGTGCTTTGCACATATGTGCTGCTTCAATTTAAAAATTATATGTAATAGTATTTGCCATTAAATAAATACAATATTCATATAAATAATATTAAATAAATACTATTAGTTTGATGCAATAGGTTAGTCTATTATGAAACAATAAAGATGAGAAAATCAATTCAATTGCTTATAATATAGATATGTTAATAGTTTTTGAATACATAAAGTAATAATTTAGAGTTGAATAATTAGAAATTAAATAATTTACTGATTAAGTTAAATGTAGCAAAAGATTACTAAATATAAAAGGAATAATTTAATGTTTTCAATATAATTTTGCTGAAATTTTTTTCTTTTTAAATTTTATATTACATATGTTTATTCATAAAATATTTAATAGTCTAAATTTTAGTTAATTATTTACATAGAATAGTCCTAAATCAAACGTGAATTCTAGATATAAAGAAATTATAATCCAAAAGTGAATCTTGAAACTAAATAAATAAAATATAATTAACAAATTCAGAAAAACAGTGGAAAGATGATTTTGTCTAAAGCAGAGACTTTTAATGAAGGGCAAAAAGTTCAAACAACATTTTTAAGGGCCTTCATGCTTTTAATATAGTATAGATTGTTTCTTTCTTTCTTTTAGACCTTACACTTCTTTTCTTATTTACGGTTATGCTTTCTTCATTGTTCTCCTCTCCTTTTACTTGTGTTCGATGCAGTTGAGCCGGAGGTCTTTTGAAAATAGCCTCTCTACCTTCTCGAGTTAGTGGTAAGCTCTGCATACATTCTACCCCCTCCAAACCCCACTTAGTGGGCATTTCACTGGGTATTGTTAGAATAACTTCCATCGAGTCTCTGCACCTATCCTTTGTTTCTGTGTGTTATAGATTGCATTTCTTTTTCTATTTCCAAGCTTTTGTATTTCCATTTTCAGCCTTCCCTTTTTGAGCTTTCTTTTGAATTATGTTCTAAAACAAAAAGCTTTACTATTATTTCTCCTTCCATATTGAAAGTTGAAACACTTAGTGGATTATTAGGGTTCCCCTGGAAATTCAAGGCTAAGTATATGGCATTAGAAAATGGAAAACATAAGGATCAATAAAGGAGTTTATCGACACATAGGGTAATAACAATAATTCAAGTTAATAAGCTTTCTCAACTCATAAGCTCTTACCAATTTACCTAGTAATTAAGAGGAAGAGGAAGAAGATGACTTCGTTTGACATACGGAGGATCAAATGGGGTCACTTGACTACCGCCAAAGCTCAAGAGTTGGGGAGAAACTAGTGCCGGCAAAATAAACCCATATTTTGGTAACCCGTCTAAGCCGCCCATCTTTTGGTAGTTTGGGTTAGTGACTTTTTTAAATGGGTAAAATATGAGTTTAAACCCACATTCAACCCATAGAAATATGGGTATTCATGGGTAAAATATGGGTAAACTATGATTTAATCAAATGGGTTAAGCTTCTAACTTTTCCTCACTCAAAATTCATTATGTTTTCTAATTTTTTTATGTTTTGTTTGACTTAAATATTTTGAAAATATAAATTTAAATAAACTTATTTTCTTCAAATTTTAAGAAAAATAATTTACCTCTAAAAAGTAGGAAATATTTGTCAAAACTCTCCTCCAATTGCAAATTATAATTCTTTTGGTACTCCACTCAATAGCATGATCCCTCCACAAGCCCTTAAACCCTACCCTTCCACCCCCAAAGAAAATCATTCTTTTATAAAATCTTTTTTCTTTATAAAAAATTCAAATTTTGTCATAAAAGTTGTAAATCCAGTTGAAAAACTTGGTACGGTTAGAAAACCCAATAGAATGAGTCACTACAAATTGAAGTTATAACTTATAAGCATGAAATCAATATGAGAAAAATTGAAAGTTGAATTTAAAAAAATTCAAATTTTAAAAATATTATTTTTTTTATCCCACTCCAACACTTGATCCCCTCTCAGTTCGAGTGTCGGGATTGGGTTTCGAGTCGAAAGTTGTATGTCGGGTCCCATTAGAAGTTAGGTCGTATGAAAATTTGGAATCGGGATCGAATCCCAATTTAAAAGTCAAATCTTGCATTGGGTGTCGAATTTAATTTTATGATACAATACAATTAAATAAAATATTTTTACTGTTTTTCATCCAAAAATAAAGTAAATTATTTTATCCATATTGAATTTTAAAGTAGAGTACTATTTGCTAATTAAAATATGGGTAAATTAGTATTTTACCCTATCCTATTCTTACCCAACCCATTTTTACCCATTTAATATATGGGCCGGTTTGAATTATTACCCATTTTATATTATTTTCAACCCGCCCTAATTTGACCCAACCCGCCCATTTGCCACCACTAGGAGAAACTAATAGTAATGGGGGAATTGGGGGGAGTAGTGGGGCTCAACATGTGAGATAAGATATCTAATTGTGTTAGGGAAGTAGCTACAGAGGTGTTAGGGTCTCAAAGGATAGTGATGGTGGTCGCTAATGGGATTGGTGGTGAAACAGAGTGGTCCGAGGGAAGGTGGATTCCAAGAAGGTTGTCTGTAAGGAGTGGGTGGAGAGTAAAGATGAGGAGGGAAAATGACCAATAGGGAGAGCCGAAGAGGTATAAAGAGCTGAATAAGGAAGCAAAGTTAGTAGTTATAGTGGCTAAGACAACTACTTTTGAACATTATATGACGAATGTAGGATGAAGATAGGAATAAGAAGTTGTAGGAGGGTTCAAGACTTGTACTAAGTGAAGTCCATTAAAGATGAGGAAGACAAAGTGCTAGTAAAGGAGAAACACATTAGAAGAAGATGGCAGACATACTTTCACAAACTTTTGAACGAAGAGGGGGACATGAGTATTGTTTTGGGTGAGTTAGAGAACTTTGAGAGTTGTCAAAGATTTTGGATTTTGTAAGGTTATTGAGTTTAAAGAGGTTAAAGTGGCTATTTGTAGGATGAGACCGGTGAGGGTGATCAAGCCACAAATAAGATACTGGTGAAATTTTGGAGGAGCGCATATAAGGCATATATGGAGTGGCTAACAAGGTGGTTTATAATGTTATATATAGGACGATAAGAAAATTGTGTGAATCATCAATACAATATTTGATTCATGTGCTCCACATGCTGGTTTATAAATGCGTCACCCACTCTTGTATTTGTAATAACTTGTCTTGAATTAGGGAGATATTCAGAATTGCAACAACTATAGGGGTATCAAGCTACTAAGCCAACGCTAGAAGGTTTGGGAGAGAGTAGTGAAATTTAGGGTAAGGAGGGGTGTATATTACAAAGAATCAATTTAGATTCATGTCGAGACGATCAACTTAAAAAACCATCCATCTCATATGGAGTAAATATATTTGGATAAGTCTTGTAATTAATAATAACGATATATTTGATTCGACTATTAACGACATCTGAATTTGAAAAAATTTGCGAAGCTCAAGGGTAATTAGGACTTTTCCCTTTTATATTTTTGTCACTGGCTCTCCCCAACACTCCAAATTCTTGAAAACTTTCCGTAATTGTGGAAAAAATTGAAACTCAACACCTTTTATATACGAAAAAAAAGAAGAAAATCTATTTGGCGGTAACGTTTGGTGCGAAATACCAATAAAATTTGCAAAATCACTCCGTTTTATATAATCCACGCGCACCTAACCAAAGCGTGTAGAACACCTCCATAAATCAACTCGAATAAACGCCACCTAATGTACGTGATCTCACGTTCATTTAACGCACGTGGATGTAAAGGGATTTATCCCACTAAGAACCCTTCTTCTATATACCTCCGCCCCCGAGTCTTCGATTGTTTTCGTTTTCATAAAAGTGAAACTCCGAGAAATTTGAGGGAAAAAAAAAGCAGAATCATTGAGAGAAATGGAGTAAACGAAACCCTAATCGAAACGGTGAGAAGGAGAATCGATGATTTTCAAGTGTTTTTCCGTTGGTTTTGTGGTTTTTTTGATCTATCAATTGAAGGTTAGTTCGTATTGTTTTTGCTAATTTATGGTTTTTCAGAGGTTTAATTGAAGAAAAAACGAGGAAATTGGATCGTCATTGGTGTTTATTTGATAATTAGATAAGGATTTTCATTTGATTGCTGAAAGCGGATATATTGTTATATAGGTGTAAGGACTGTTAAATTAAGGTAGAGACATATATAAGGAGGTTGGTGGTGGTTGTGATGCGATTGTCGCGGATAGCGTCGGTTGAGACGGGAAGGACGGAAACGAAATTGGTATATTCTAGGGCTAGGAAGAAACACAAGAGACTAGATGAAGTTTGTGAAGAAACATATAATCAGAACCATAATGGTGTTGAAAAAGTTGAAACGAGTGAGTGGAATGGTGAGGCGAGTGAGACAGAGCTTCGGAGGAGCTCTAGGGTTAGAAAAGCTCCTGTTGTGCTTGATGCATCGCCTCCTCCTCCGAGGAAGCGCCAGAAGATTGATAGGAGCGGGATGAGCAGAGGTAGCGGGGTGGGGAAAGGAGATGTAGTGAAGCTGGAGTCACCTTGTTCGACTTTCAAGGATTTGGAAGAAGGAACTAGTGCTTGGGGATTAAGATTGAGAGCTAGGAGTAAGCGAACGACTAACAGAGTGAGGAACAGTGTAGATTTGTCTCCGGTGGGTAAAAAGAAGCTTTTTCAGGATGTTGATGGGGTGAAGGAAGAAACAGAGTTAGAGGTTGGAGAGTTGGATAAAGAAGAAGACAGTGAATGTGAAAAATCAACTATAGTTAGGTCGAAGAGACCTGGAAGAGTAAAAGCTTCAAATGTAATGGCTATTGAGCAGCAGGAAACTGATACAGGTGGTGATGTGGAGGATGGTAAAATGAAAACCCAGGAGGAGCTGCTGCAGGTGAGGGATGAAACAGATGACGGCATTTCAACAACTGGATTTAAGGAGGGAGTTGAGGATGACAATGCGCCATTGCCAATAGCTCACAAAGACAAGGCTCAGTTAGAGACTTGTGTAGTGCCAGAAGTAACTGACCAGGTGAGTATGATGGAACATGATTTGCAAAGTAAAAATGAAGTGGATGTTGGGGTGAATGACCAAAAAGAAGCTGTGGAAGGTGATTTACTTTCTAGTGGTGAAAAAGATGGAGGCACAGAGAAACAAGCTGAAGATAGAGTTGACAGAGTTGATCATTCCCGGGAAAAAGATGAAGGTGTTTTGAGTGATAAAGCTCTGGAAACGGAGAAGGTGGTCAAGCAAGACTGTGCTTCTGATACTACTATGAGAAAGCGGCGAATAAGAGAGGGAAGACGTTGTGGTTTGTGTGGAGGAGGTACCGATGGTAAACCTCCAAAAAAGCTTGTTTATGGGGCTGCCAGTGATGATGAAGCCCACAGTGGGTCCTCTGCTTCTGATGAACCTAACTATGACATGTGGGATGGATTTGGTGACGAACCTGGCTGGCTTGGACGCCTCTTGGGGCCCATAAATGATCGTTATGGTATAGCAGGGATCTGGGTTCACCAGCAATGTGCTGTATGGAGTCCAGAGGTATGATCTGCTTCCCTTCTCAATTGTATTTCCCTTAGTCTATGTCTTAGAATTTAATACTTGTTGAAATTCAACCACCTTATCCAAATGGGCACTTTAGAAAACAAAGATCAGGCATTTCCAATTTTGGTTTCAGAAAAAAGGGGTAAACATGCTATTATTGGTTTAGTAGTTAGTGAATTTGGAAGGGATGATTTGACAAGTGCAATAGGCATGTCTTCTTAAGGAAGAATAGGGTTGTTTAAAACATACTACTGGTCATTGTGTTGCTCTTAGCATGGTAGGGGAGCTAATTATCAGTTCCATTGACTTGAGAAAGTTTTACCATAGTTTTTATTGACTTTGTGTGGTTTGAATCTTTTCTCCACTGATTCTCTTTGAATAAATATTTGCGCCCAAAAAGATAGGAATGGATATTGAAAATTCACATAGCTGACTCCAACTAGCTGTGGACCAAGCATAGATGATTGATTTAGAAACTGTTCTCCGATTTTACCACTCATTGGTGTGTTTATAAAGTTACTAGGCCTTGCTATTATCATCTGCAGGATGCATTTGATGGAAATACTAGTATAAAGTAAGCAACAGGCTGAACTGTTTGATTTCAGTTTCTGTTGGTATATGGCATTCATATTATCTGGATTCTTTTCCTACTTGGATGCTCAATTTTGCAAGTCCTATTTCCACGGGAAAGGATCCAATACTTCTTCTACTTGTTCTCTCAGGTTTATTTTGCTGGCTTGGGATGCTTGAAAAACGTTAGGGCAGCTCTCTGCAGGGGAAGGGTCTTAAAATGCAGCCGCTGCGGAAGGCCTGGGGCAACAATTGGTTGCCGTGTTGATAGATGTCCCAAAACTTATCACCTGGTTAGTTTAAATTTCCTGAATCATTTCATACTTCAAAATAGACCACCATTGGCATCTCCTGCTGCCTAAATGTAGTATTTATTTACTTGTCATTGCTTTTTTATTGTATCTATTTATCTTGATTACCTGAGTTTTTGTCTGCAATATTAGATTTCAACTAAGCATACGTGAAATTTTGCAGCCCTGTGCACGCGCCAATGGCTGCATCTTTGACCATCGCAAATTTCTCATTGCCTGTACAGATCATCGACATCTCTTCCAACCATATGGAAATAATTATTTGCAACATATAAAGAAATTGAAAGCTAGAAAAATGAAACTTGAGTTGAGGAAGTTGTCAAATGACGCATTACGCAAGGATGTTGATGCGGAGGAAAAATGGTTAGAGAACTGTGGAGAGGATGAGGAGTTTTTGAAACGTGAAAGCAAGAGACTTCATCGAGATCTATTGAGAATTGCGCCTGTATATATTGGAGGCTCGAACTCCGATGCTGGTGTACAGTTTCAGGGTTGGGATTCCGTTGCCGGGCTCCAAGATGTCATCCAATGTATGAAAGAGGTTGTGATCTTACCACTTTTGTACCCTGAACTCTTTAGTTCTCTGGGGCTTACACCTCCTAGAGGAGTTCTTTTGCATGGATATCCTGGGACAGGTAAAACTTTGATAGTACGAGCACTAATTGGTTCATGTGCACGTGGTGACAAACGAATAGCATATTTTGCTCGTAAAGGGGCAGATTGTTTGGGAAAGTATGTTGGGGACGCTGAGCGTCAGCTAAGACTTCTTTTTCAGGTAGCCGAGAAATCTCAACCTTCTGTCATTTTCTTTGATGAAATAGATGGTTTGGCACCTTGCCGTGGTAGGCAGCAAGACCAGACACATAGTTCAGTCGTGTCCACTTTGCTTGCTCTAATGGATGGTTTAAAATCTAGAGGTTCAGTTGTTGTAATAGGTGCCACAAATCGTCCTGATGCTGTTGATCCCGCATTAAGGCGTCCGGGTAGGTTTGATCGTGAGATTTATTTTCCACTTCCATCTGTTAAGGACAGAGAATCTATTCTCTCATTGCATACAAAGAAATGGCCTAAGCCAGTGTCTGGACCAGTACTCAAGTGGATAGCTAGAAAGACAGTGGGCTTTGCTGGTGCTGATTTGCAGGCTCTGTGTACTCAGGCAGCCATAATTGCTTTAAAAAGGAGCTTTCCCTTGCATAGGCGGCTCTCTGCAGTTGTGAAGGCACCAAGTGCTGCATGCTCCCCTCTTCCCAATTTTAAGGTGGAGGAGAGGGATTGGCTAGAGGCTCTTACATGTGCACCACCTCCATGTTCACGTAGAGAAGCTGGAATGGCTGCAAATGATGTGGTTTCAGCGCCTCTACACACCTTTCTTGTTCCGTGTCTGCTGCAACCCCTTAGTAGATTGCTTGTATCCCTGTATCTGGACGAACGCCTCTGGTTGCCGCCCTTGCTTTGCAAAGCTGCTGAATTTGTGAAAGATGTTATTCTTTCTACAATGGTTGAGAAGAAATTACCAAGCAATAATTGGCAGTCCTATGTTAATGATTTGCTTCAAGAACCAGATGTTATCAGTCAGATTGAGAATCACTTCATGCGTGCCAACATTCTGGTTGGAGATGCTAATATTGGTGGTTTTGATGGTTTTGATGATGATGCTGTTCATGGTCTCTCTAATTCTCAACCATCAAAATTGCATTGGGCAGGGGCTCGGCCTAAATTGTTGAAGAATATCTTTCATATGCCCGAAAAGAAATCGGGATTTAGAATACTAATTTCTGGAAATCCAAGATCTGGTCAGAGGCATCTTGCTTCCTCTCTTCTTCATTGTTTTGTTGGTAATGTTGATGTCCAGAAGGTGGATTTGGCTACTATTTCTCAAGAAGGACATGGAGATGTCATTCAGGGGTTGACACAGATACTGAGTATGTTCCTTCTCTGTTTTATTCATCTCACTCTGGTGGCTCAAAGTGCTTACTTGAAGTACAAACGTTTACTGAGCTTGCCTTTATGAGTTCAGGATATCTTGTCCTCTTAAGTTGTGATAATGGGCTTCCATCTTTTGAAAGTTTTCCTTTTTACATTATCTTCTGTACTTGTTAACGCCACTAGGTTTGCAACATTGTTAGTACCTTCAAATTAAACGTTTCTCTAAAATAATTCTGAAAATAGGTATTTTATCCTGGTTAAATGTGCTTGCAATCAATAATCACGTGAAAAGTATTTAAATTTTAAAGGTACTTTTAAACTATTCATAACCCTGGGGATGTTGGTAGTTTGACTCCCTTTTTTGGTTGTTATCTGTGTTTTGGTTCTGTATTGTTACAGTGAGTGTTGATACAGAAAATGTGGTGAGTATAGCCATCATGGTTGAATGTGATTTTTACTATTAGCATGTAGCACGTCGTAAAACCTATGAGCTAAAGAAATCTGCATAAAGTTTTTATAATCATTGTGGTACAGGTGCTTTGGCTTTTGTTTTTTTCCCCTTCTCTTTCTCTTCCTCTCTTTATATATAAACACACACATATATATTTTGTCTTTTGAGGGTGCTAAATGGTCATTTGTGTACATTGCATTTTGTAAAAGAAAAAGGCTATTTTTGTGCATGAAAGGCCCCTGAAAACTATGCTGGTATGCTTGAGGGATCACTAATCGATATTAATTTAAACATCTTGCTAAAGTAGTAATTTGGATCTCTTGTGCAGTGAGATGTGCTAGTGTGGAGAAGTGCATGATATTTATGCCAAGAGTTGATTTATGGGCCATGGAGACATCTGATCAAGTCTGTCAAGAGGATGGTTGCTCTTTATTAAAGCCTGAATCATCAGGCAAGGATGAGGAAAGGAGCTTTAACCGTAGTGCTCACCAGGCTGGAGATGCTCTCAGAAGAGCCTCCTGTCTGTGGAGCTCCTTTGCGGAGCAAGTAGAAACTATATGCATGGCCACATCTATGATGCTTCTGGTATGTGCCTTTGGTCCTTAAATTTGCCTTGGGGCCTTTAAATCTTTCCGAATATTATGTGAAAGGAATACACCGTGATGTTTTGTCATATTATATCAGCAAGTTTGCATGTGGGAAAAAAGCCATTTGTGGCATACATATGAATCTCTTAAATTCTTTTAGGACTATCCTAAATTGCGCAAGGTACTTTACAACTTTAATTAAAGAACTCACTCTTTTGTGCCTCACACCCTTTTCCTGTTTCCGTTAAACAGGCTACATCTGATGTACCATTGGAAGCACTCCCTGTTAGAGTGAGGCAGTTCTTTAAAAGTCAGATGTTGAACAGCAGTATCTCATTTCCCTTGGAGGATTCAGTTTCTAGATTTACTGAGCAGCTTGATAGAAATTTTGATCAAGAATGTCTGATTGATTCCTCTGCCGCAAAGTTGTCAAAAGATTTAGCTCAGCACTTTATTCAGCTGATTGTTCGTACAAACCATGTCCACTTGCACACTTGCAATGATGAAGCTAGTGATAAATCTGAGGGTGATGTTGCCATACAATGTCAGAGGTCAGATCTCAGATCAACCATTGAGCATGTGAATAAGCAATGTCCACTTCCTACTTCTGCAATAGTTAACATTAGAAATGTAAAAGGGAAATCAAACTTGATGTTAGCAATTACCACATTTGGCTATCAAATTCTGCGATATCCTCATTTTGCTGAACTTTGCTGGTTTACATCCAATTTAAGAGAAGGTCCTTGTGCTGACATAAATGGACCTTGGAAGGGTTGGCCATTCAATTCTTGTGTTATCCGTCCTATTAACTCAACAGGAAATGTTACCCTTCCATCCAACAATAATAAAGGCAAAGAGAAATACTGTATGGTGCGAGGCCTGATAGCTATTGGATTGTTGGCATACAGAGGCAAATACTCATCCATCAGAGAAGTTTCTGCAGAGGTTCGAAAAGTTCTCGAGCTTCTGGTTGAACAGATCAATGATAAAATTCAGAATGGGAGGGATAGGTATCAATTTGTTCGTCTTTTATCCCAAGTTGCTTATCTCGATGACATGGTTAATAGCTGGGTTTATACATTGCAGAGGTAAGTTTTGCGCTAGTTGTAGTTCTTGTACAGTTTCCTTTGGTTTCTTATTGCCAGCCGTACATCTAATGTGAATGGCTTTACTTTCAGTTTAGGGGGGGACTCTCAACTTGCAGAGGCAAACCTAAAGATTGGTTGTGCCGGACTTCCAGAAAGGGCTGATGCTCCTGAGAATGCACCTCTGAGGGAGGGAGGTTGCGAGCTAGAAGAATCATTTGACAAAGTGGAGACATTGGAAACATGTCGGCCAGAACCAACTGCTGAAAATGGTAGACGTGTTAATCCAGAAGCAAATGATGTTTCTGATTTTCCAGATATTGTAGCTGTAGAACACGAGCCTCCCCACTTGGTAGCTGTCAACCATTCTGCTGCCCCTTCTAGGCAAGTTACCCTTTCAATGCATAGTGTTCTTAATCATAATTCATGCATGCCAGATGATGCTGACAAACATTTAGAAAGTATTGGAGATTGTGCATCTAAGAGACAATCTAATGGGCTCATGGAGTTAAATAGTCATGATGTTCAAGAAGAGGGTAGTAATTATTCCAGGGAAAGGTGGGGTATTGAACATTCTGACCATAGTTTGAGTTCCAACTCAAATGGCAGATTGTCCTCTCCGAACAACCACCTTCAAATTGGAGATAGCAACCAAAAGTCTGTTGGCAATAGCGTCGGTCTTGAATGTTCAAAAATACCTTCCAATCTTCCTACTAATTCTAGCATAGTGTGTTTATATCGGTGCTGTCCTCAGTGCCTTCTGAACCTTCAGCGCAGCTTGAAGAAAATGCTTTCCTACGAGTGGGGACTTAAAAAGGTTGAGTTTATAGTAGAAGATGCTTATGACTTTCTAGCTTCATTAGCTGCAAATCTTCATTCGGCTTTGAGGGCATGGTTGCTGGCTGATGATTCAACTTCATTTGATGAGAAGCGAGTACAAGAAAGGTACAGTGAATCCTTTGAATGCAAGAAAACTAACTTGTGTGAATGTAGAAACTTAGAGAACAGGTTAATCAAGCTGATAGAATGCAACTGCCATTTGAAAAGCAGTGTGCAAATTGAGAAATTGAAATCTTCTCAGAATTTGTCTCAGGAGTTTATATTTAGAGATGGTGTACTGACCAATTTAGACGAGAAGGATGTTCCTACTCACTGTAAATTCCAGACTTTATGCCTTTGTTCTCTTGTAGAGTGGATAGTATTGAGAAAAAAATCCACCTGATTGACTGGCATATGCCGGAAATTTTTTTATTAGACTGCGGTGTAATAGTGGAAGTTGAACTAAGAGATGTAAAAATCAAAATTTTGGCTTTCTATCAGTTTGATTTTTAATTTTTTTAATCTTGAACATTCAGTGGTCGACTGCTTGTTGTGTCTATTTTCTGTATCATTTC
>JAPFFP010000099.1:12690337-12729172 GCA_026153255.1 Solanum medicagineum
ATTTGTGCATTATCAAAGTTTGAGTTCCAACTTAAAAAGTTATGCCAAGTTCAGGGTCATGTTTGTGTATTCTCCCATTTAAGAAAAATCAACATATAATATATATTGAGGAAGTTTCATATATAATCTTTTAAAAATACTTAATTATGCTTCATAGCTATGGTTTGGGTTTACATTTTGTAACTATAGTTATAGCAACATTTGTACATTTCGAGCACCATTTGTATACATTTGTATCATTCGCTGTATAATTCACAGTTTTTGTATGGCGTTTGTATATTTTGCTATACAATACATAGTGTTTGTATATTTCACTATACAATTCACAGTGTTTGTATATTTCACTATACAATTCACAGTGTTTGTATATTTTACTATACAACTCATAGTGTTTGTATATTTCGCTATACAATTTGATTCGCGCATAACGTTTGTATAAATCGAGCGAATTATACAAACTTAAACAGTAATTATAGCTAGATGTTTGTCGCGAACCGTAATTAATTTAAACTATATAGTTATGTCAGATAATTAATTAGTATATGTTTGATTATCTATGGGTGTGTGGTGGGGGGTTATGTTATCGTCTAGGAATATATAAAATCAATCATTTATGGAAAATATATTAAACAAACTTATCCATCACATGACTTGTTAGAATGTCTAACTAGCATGATTGGTTTCTTCTACCTCTTGAACCATGCATTTTTTTTGGACAAAAGAATATTATTATTATTATTATTATTATTATTATTATTATTATTGGAAAAAAAGAATGTCTAGCATTGATACATGTAGTCCAAAGATAAAAAGCATTTTGGATATAAAGCACCATTGATAGACAATGGCTCTAACTAGATGAATCATGAATGATTTTAATAGAACGTTTTGCCAATCAGGCTTATTGAGAATTTTCAGAGAATGCGTGTATTATTATGAAAAGGAGGATTTGAGATGTAAATTTGATTGAGTTGATCTTTACTTTTTTACTATTAAATTCGTTCAACTTCTAATTTCAATTAAAAAAATTGTACCCAATCATCATTACATTATACGATTTAGAAAGAAAATCATGAATTCACGTGAACTTGATGACCCCATCTAAATACGCTCATGTTTACCAAATTTACGGCACAACAAATACGTCAAGGGCGCAAACAGCTCAAGAAGGATCTGCATTCATAACAAAAACCTCAAAATAAGAACACAATATTCATAGGGAAATCATATTCTAAAAATAAATCTAAGCTATATATACTGATGGTGTAATAATATTAATTAATTTTACCATGTCATAGTTAATTGGTTACTTCACGTATCAATTACCTAATATTGTCTATATTAAGAATATTTTATAAATAATTTAATCGTGTAAATAATTTTTACATCATCAATACATAAAGTTTAAACTATATTGGTGAAACTGGATAGTGTGTATACATATGGGCCTGCAATAATCTTCCATCCTTTTTTTTAAAAAAAATAAAAAAAAAAAAAATTGGTGTGTGTGCGCGTGCACCTTGTCCTTGGACGACCATCCCTTCCTTTGATGAAGCATTTGGACAATTGGCAAGTTTGGGGCCTAGCTGACCACACCTGAAGCATGCACCCGATTCTCTCAAGCATTTGCCATCGTGGTTCTTCCCACACTTTGAACACGTAGGAAATGTTGGCTTGCCATCACCACCTTGTGTGTCCTTTTTTTCTTTTGCACCACGTTCTTCCCTTCCTTTTTTTTTTTTCTTTTGATCCACACATGTAACCAAGTGGGGTCTGGGAAAAGGACAAACCCGGGGAAGGGCCTAACCACAAGGGTCTATTTACTAAAGCCCTCACTATGCGGAGAGTCCAGGGAAGGGTCTAACCACAAGAGTATATTATAAGCAACCTTACCTTGCATTTCTGCCAAAGGCTGTTTCCAAGGATTGAACCCGTGACCTCCTGATCGAAAATAGAAAACATTTCTCATGCGGCAGAAATTATACTAAAGTTTCACTTGTATAAGTTCAAATTCCAGGACATGATCTCTGGAGCTTCACCTGTATAAATTCAAAATCCAGGATATGGTTCTAACCTTGACGCTGGTACCACTTACTAGGATCTGTCTATCATTATGCCAAAAATTATAACTAATAGCAAAGATACAACTTTATTTCTTAATCAAGTTCACCACATAAGCGCCATGTTCTAACTCCAACCTAGAACATCCCAGCCCTCTTATGGACCTTGCCATAGGCAGGATATTATTACACAACACGCCCTTAACTTGAGGACGCGGTCTATGATGTTATTAGAGCTAGAGTAAGCTCTCTTCAGACCACACTTTTAATCCTACCAGTTCAGAATTTCATCCAGCAACCGGTCTGGCATTGTTTTCAGCTCTGCCTAATAATTTTATTCCCATCTTTAACAACCATACTGCTCTAATAGATGAGAGCTCAAAACATAATGCCAAATGCAATTGAGAACAACGAACTGTCTAAAAAGGAATATAGGAGCAGTAATTTTCATTTTATTAAATCTATTCCAAACATAAAATTCGAAAAGTTCATGTACTAACACGCAATGCTGGAGAAGCTCAACACAAAACAAACCTAATCATGACACTTTCTGTGTCACAGAACCAAGAAGCAGCGATACCACGTAGTTGCTACTATCCACTACTTAGAAAACAGAATGATACTGATTTCAAACTTCAAATCCATTCAGAGCACTCTATATTTCTTAAGCATATGGAACTGGGATTCTCTGTGATTCCGGACCAGCTGCCATATCTTCCCAAAGCAAATCCGAGAGTGCCATAGTTAATTCTCCCACCTCCCCTGTCACAGTAAACAATGTTATTCTTCTATCCTATGTTTGCAGCAAGTTGCAAAATATCCATATTCAGCCAACTTGAATATCAGTAGGTTCCAGGTTCCATTTACTCCCTCCGTTTCAATTTGTTTGTCTTACTTTTCTTTTTTAGTCCGTTTGAAAAAAAAATGCATCTTTCCCTTTTTGGCAACTCTTTAATTCCAATTATGTACATGGCATGTTTAGGACCACAAGATTAAAGGGCATTTTGCTCCATTTTAAATATCTCCGGTTTAAGACGACAAGATTCAGAAGTTCCTCTACTTTCTTAAACTTCGCGTCAAGTCAAAACCAAACAAACAAATTGAAAAGGATGAAGTAATAACCTGCATATTGAGCATGCTTTGACAACTTTGTTTTAAGTGAGTAAAAACTTGTTGACTTACCATTTCCAATAGGTTTCTCATCCCACATGATGATAGGTAATATAGGAAGTGTGCTTCCGACATACATCATTTCAGTAGCTTTTTTGGCATCTTCGACTGTGATGTCCGTAGTTTTGACACATTTCAAACGTCCTTGCTCGACCAACTTGGGCGCAAGTTGAAGAAGCCTCAAAGCGGTGCATCCGCTTAGGATCTTATCAAAGCTAGGCAAGATAAGCTCCTTATCAGAATTTATAAAAGCAACATTCACATTTGGACCCTCAGCGATATAACCTTTTTCGTCAACCCAGATAGATGAAAATGCTCCCTTATCCTCGGCCTCCATTACTGATAGGACATTGGGGAGGTAGTTCACATTTTTCATAGTAGCGAAAAGAGGTGATTTCATGGGGATCGCAGAAGTTATCGCTTTTACCCCTTCTTTGCATTGTGCAAAATCTTCATCAATCACCACGGCATAGAATGCAGAGGTCGGGCATTGAGCTGGGGAGAGTAAGAAGTTCCCAGGCCCTGCACTCAACCAATATCTCAAAGTGCCTTTCCTGCACTTTGATACTGCAGCAAGCTGAATAAGAATGCTTTTAAGTTCTGAAAATGAAAACGGAGACACGATCCTAGCTTTGGATGTTGATCTAAGGAAGCGGTTAATGTGGACATCCAATTCATACAGATAGCTGCATTACAAAAAAAAAAGAGAGAAGCTGAATCAACCACCTTATTATAGCTTAGTGACTGAACTACGGTAGAGATCAGTAACTTTAGTAACACTAAGAATACATGATATATAAAATGATTTTAGCATATACTTCCATTTTCTTTTCTGAGAGTCTATCGGAACAATCTCTCTACCTCCCAAGGTAGGGATAAGGTCTGTCCGCAGATCCTAGTTGTGGGATTACACTGGGCTGTTGTTATTGTTGTTCTATTGGGCAGGAGGGGAGTTGACTGATAGGGGAATGCATTGTACGTCAGAGTTGATAGGAATTGAAGCACATATCCCCAAAGTCCAACATAAAGTTGACATTTTCAGAGATCAAATCACAAATTATGTCATCATTTTTCAAGGAACTAGATTAGATTCATACCCGTCAAAAATAATAGCAGTGTCAAAGACGCCATGTCCTCGATGAACCATGTGATCATCTATTGGAATAACCATCATTGCTGGATCAAGAATGATTCCACCATAAACACTAGAATACATTGCCGGATAAGGTTGCTGCTTCACTGAATTCCACTTCTCATGCAACTTCTCAAGTAACTGTACAGCAAAACATCCAACTAAAGTCACAGTGCACAAAAAATGTGGACGACTGCCAATGGAAATAGTCGAAAAAATGCACATTAAGAGGAACTTCTTTGATTCATTTTAGTTTGCTTTAGATCATTAACTTCTAACTGTTTGCATGCACTGTAAAAGATGCCAAGAATCAATATTTACTCTATTGAACAGCAACCAAGTTCATTGAACTTCATTCATATCATACGACATGACTTCATAACTTCGATATTCTCATACTACCTAAATTACTACATTGGGAAATACTAATATCTATGAGTTAAAACTGAAGGCATAGCTATGACCAAAAATTGAATGTATCTCCACAAATTGCTTTAGACCACAAAGCGACTACATTGAAGTTTTCCATAAGAACAAGGCCCTCAAGGAGGATACCTTCACACTATAAGTCACGGCCTAACCTAAGCTCATCACAAATATTGTCTGCGTTGACCCAACAAAGGACAACACAATCATCGAGCCTAAAAACATGTGTGCCATGTGAACTTGGGTTATACCTTATAAAGTTCTTAACTTTGCTCTTGCATTCGGATGTGGGATTAACCTTACGTGTAACACACACCTCTTCTTCATAAGCCTAACAAACTTTTCTTTTGACCTGCCGCAAATCACCTAGTGTGTGACATGCACCTCTTCTTCAGAAGTCTGACAGCCCTTTTGAACCACCCTTAGTCACGGGCTTCTCACTATATACTAGCTCTTGAATTGATAGAAAGAGCAAAACAATTTTCCTTCCCTCTAGTATGTTATATCATGAAGTATAAGATATCACTCTTCAAACGTGTTACAACAAAAACATACTCAATATAATTCCACAAGTGAGGTCTGGAGAAAGGTACAATGTACTTAGATCGTACCCTACCGTTGTCTTTAAACATTTCATTGTTGGTAATTTTCTTTTTAATTCCTATAGTCTCAAATTGTTCCAAAATCAATGGGATTCCAGAACCAATCACTCTTTGGAAACTAGTAAACGATCATAATTCATAAACAAATCAATAACACAAATGAAAAAAGCATCAAATCAATAAAGATAAAGAGGGATTTCAGAATTTTCACCTCTGCTGAGGAGGAGAAGACATGAACTGAGAAATCTTCCCCATTCTTAGCCTCTGTTGCTATATCACAAACACCAAACAGGAAGTTATGTTCAACAATCAACAAAATCAAACTAGTGGGAGAAAACCTAATGTTCTTAGCTCCTGTTTGGACTAGGTTTTTTTGGAACTTGAATTTTCTTTTTATGACACGTTCTCAAAATCTATTGGCAAACAGACACTTAAAAATAGAGTCCGGTGCACCAAAACTCTCGTTATGCGCAGCCCGACCACAAGGGTTATTATATGGAGCCTTGCTTGCATATCTCTAAGGCTTGAACCAGTGACTTACTGATCACCTGGCAACAACTTTACCAGTCTTTAAGAAATTTAAAGATACAATTTTTAAAATTTGATCTAAGAGAAAGAGGAAATACCTGATGTCTGATCAAAAGAAGAATTTGAGGCTGCCATAGTGCAAAAGATTGAAACGTTACCAAGAAATAGAAGAATGGGTATTGAAAAAGTGAGGTGAAGGGATGAGAAGGTTCAAATTTTTATAGCAGCAAAAAACAGATGACATATGAAACAAAAGCAGTCCATTTGGTTTGAATTTTTTTGTGTAAAGAAACAGAAAAAGAATCATTTTTTTAACTTAAATGTTTGTAGTTGGTAATAGTAGATTGTTTTGGAGTTTGGATTTGATGCTAAAGACAGAGCTGCCGTCCAACTACTACTGGTGTATTATTCTTCAACAATATTTGTTCTTCTGTGTGCTTCAAAATTGGAAATCAAAAGCTTCATTTTTCTATTTGAGAAATTATTGGGTATAAAATCCGATGTCGAATGATATGACCAAAACAACATCATATCCATCCCCAAGGGACTCTCTCTTTAGTCATATTAAATAGATTATTGGGATATAAATATAAATTATTTTTCTTATTACATTTAAAGTAATTAAGTAGGATAAATATTTTTAAAAAATCAAAATTTTGAATGTATTAATATCAACAAGAGGGAGTATGTTCTTGGGAGAAAGGCTCTTCCCAATTCCCAATATATGTTTCACATTCAAAGAGTAAAGCGATTCAATTTATATTTTTTTAATTAATCGAATTCTGTCGCATTTTTTTACAGATATTTTTTGGAAATTAAAAAAAAGGTCCCAACGCCTTCTCAAATATTCACCTTCACGTCATGTGAAAATGCAGCAAAAATATCTTGGTTCCTTTCAATTTTTCCTCCTCTGTGCTGTGCTGACGCATTTTTGTGAGGATTTTTTGCTTTGCTCTGTTCTTCCTTCTTGCTTGTCTCTGAAATTTATCTGTTGGGGTTCTTCTTTTTGGGGAAATTTAGAGTCTTGACAGCACTGCAAGTTTTTCATTTGGGTGGGAAAGCTGGATTCTTGCTGCTGCCATGTTTTCATCTTCAATTTGCTTTCCAACAACTATTTTTCAGATTCATCCATCTAGCCGCTTCACAACACACAAATATAAAAGATATACTGATAACAGAAAACTCCCCTGTTTCTCCAAAACCCCATTTTTCTCAGCTCGTTTTGATGTTTCTGCAAATTTGTATAGGGACGCTGAATTAGTTAGTCAATTGGAAGCTCCAGATGATAACATTTCTTCTTGTTCCAATGCTTCTGTGAATAGTTTTGTAGCTGACTCAAGTTTTCTTGGTCGTTTGCTTCAATCTAGTTCTAGTTTAAAAGAAGTTAAAATACTTCATGCGATTGTATTGAAGTGCTTGAGAAGTAGCACCATATTCGTTGAAAATAATTTGGTTAGTGTGTTGTTGAAATTTGGGCGTTTGAATGATGCTCGCAAGGTGTTCGATCATATGCCTGAGAAGAATGTTGTTTCTTGGACTGCTATGCTTAATGGGTATTTGAGGTATGGTTTAGATGACGAAGCTTTTGATTTTCTCGCGGAGTTTGTACAATGTAGTTTGTTGTGGAATTCCAAGACTTATGTGTGTGTGTTGAGTATAGCTGGGAGGAGTTGTGATTTTGAGCTGGGGAAGCAAGTGCATGCTGGTGTTATAAAGGGTGGATTTGGTAATTTGATTTTAGATAGCTCTATTGTGTCCTTTTACGCGCAATGTGGGGATTTGGAAAGTGCTTTCCGCGTATTTGATGTGATAAAACGCCCTGATGTAGTTTGTTGGACAACGATGATCACTGCTTGTTCACAGCATGGGAGAGGGAAGGAAGCTTTACTAATATTCTTGCAATTGTTCTCTGATGGTTTTGATGCCAATGAGTTTACTGTCTGCAGCATCTTGAATGCGTGTGGGGAGGAGAGGGAATTAAAATTCGGGAAGCAACTACATGCTGCAATTATTAAGAACAGATTTAGAATGGATGTCTTCATAGGCACGTCATTGGTAGATATGTATGCGAAGTGCAGTGAGATAGATGATGCTAGGACAGTGTTTGATAGGATGGGGAAAAGGAATACGGTGACATGGACGTCTATTATTGCAGGATATGCGCGTAATGGTCATGCAGAAGAGGCCATCAGACTCTTTCGGATAATGAAGAGGCGAAAAATCTTTGCTAATAACTTGACTATGGTAAGCATCCTTCGAGCATGTGGCCTACTTAGGGCTTTACCTACTGGAAAGGAAGTGCATGCCCAAATCATCAAGAATTCCCTCCAAGATAATATTTATTTAGGAAGTACTTTAGTGTGGCTTTATTGCAAATGCAGTGAAAATTCGGCCGCACATAAGGTCCTTCAGGACATGCCTATTAGGGATGTAGTTTCATGGACTGCAATGATTTCGGGTTGTGCCCATTTAGGCCATGAGTATGAGTCTCTTGAATACTTGAAGGAGATGCTAGGTGAAGGTGTAACCCCAAATCCATTTACTTATTCATCTGCCCTGAAAGCATGTGCAAAGCTGGAAGATATTGAGAGAGGGAAGCTGATCCATTCCTCCATAAGCAAGACACCTGCTCTGTCCAATGTGTTTGTGGGTAGTGCATTGATCAATATGTATGCAAAATGCGGACACCTTCCTGAGGCAATTCAAATATTTGATAACATGCCCGAGAGGAATTTGGTTTCATGGAAGGCAATGATTGTTGCTTATGCTAAGAACGGTTGCTGTGGAGAGGCATTGAAGCTCATGTATCGCATGCAAGTAGAGGGCATTGAGGTGGACGACTATATCCTTACAACTGTCCTCACAGCATGTGGAGAGTACAAGGAAACTATCAAGTCCAACACGAAGTATTTCTTACATCCAAATAGTTCTCTAACCTAAACACAAATGAGGATAATCAAGAAGTTTCAGCAAAACACAACAACATACCTAGGGTAATCCACAATTCGGTTTGGGGAGAGTATGATAGTTTCATTCATGTTCCAGTGACAGCTGAACTCCAAATGTTTCATATGTTGGAGTCTGGTTGATAGCTATTTGTCATCGGCTAACTTCTGGACCTTCAATGGACATGTCTAGTAGTCCTTGACTAGCCTGCCTCGCCAGAAAAATTAACGAATGAGGTGAAGTTTATCGGACTCTGCTTTTAGAGGTCCATAATATTCGAAAATTGCAACCTCAGCAATACTCTGTATCATAGACGTAGGTTACGTTCCTGCAACTGTACTGTATTGTTATATTAAGATCATGTATACTTAATCTTTTGCTTAGTGAATTGATGGAGAAAAGTTAACAGTTGTGTACTAAATATTCGAATGTAAAAAACACACTAGTATCATTCATTGGATTGTCTTCAAATATTAGTTAAAATTATTATTTGTAGCAAAAACTTATTTTTGAACAAAGCACATAATATCTCCTTGGATTTTTTATGCCCCAGCTCCTACAAATTAGTGGATTATGATCTCTAAAATTGGCAGTATTAACATTGTATACCTTGTACTCAATACAACAACAACATACTCAGTGTAATCTCACAAGTTGGGTCTGGAAAGTATGGTGTACGCGCAACCTTACCTTACCTTGTTAAGGTAGACAGACTGTATATGTACTCGATACATAGAAATGTGGGGGTGAATTTGGAAGCTCTATTGGCAGTTTTAGTGTAATAACCATGTTATTATGCTCCGAAATTACAATAGTTATTGCATGTATATAATAACCAATCAACTGTTAGCAAACACACATGTAAGATGACTGAGTTGCTGCAGCAGATAGTATCTCATAAGAGAGGCCAGAGATCAATATTTTCGACTAACAGACTTCTCAATTGAGCTTGTCGTGCTGAATTTGCCAGGTGCGGTCACTCAAAACGTAGCGGCTACGAGTTTGTTATGATGCACTTCTAAGTCAAAATCATCACTCAGAAGTGACAGATTCCATCAGCTGGTATCACACATTACAGCCATTAATCCTGCAGTTATATGTGGGCAACTAATTGCAGGGAATCTCCATCAGCTTTTCACTAACAAATCCACTTTAAAATGCAGTTAAGTTTTTAAAAAAATTCAGTTAGACAGCTGCCTACACATTCCCCCACAGATTAACTTGAAACTGGTAATCAAGATCAAGGGAAAAAAGCTGCATCATTGCATTGATGTAAAAACATTTTTGTAAGTTAATATTGCACTAAAACAAGGGAGAAAAAAAATTGAATTTGAATGTTACAATTAACAAAAATGGAAAATTAGTAAACCATGAATGTTGAGACATTTGGGATGATTTGGAGTATTTGTAATTTGATTCCTTTATTCCGTCAGAATTTTTATTAAGAAAGTTCAAAATATGAAAAAGTAACACAAGAAGAAGTCAACGGGGGAGGGAGGATTCAACCACTATCAGAAACAGAATTTTTTTTTTTCATCGTAAATCAATGAAAAATTTATGTTATAAAATATGATTTTTTGATACATTTCCCATCAAATAAGCTCATTGGAAAAAAAACACGTAGTGGAAAACAAATTCTTACTAGTATACAGAAACTTATTGATTTTTCGTCTAAAAACAGTACTCTCTTTTTCTTTTTTTCACTGATTCATCAAAATATCTTCAAGATTAGCCTATCAACATTTTTCAGTGGGATATCCAATGGGAAATTAATAATTTTTAAATAGTAATCATCTACTATATAATATATAAAGTAAACTTAACCCC
Organism: Solanum medicagineum; assembly: GCA_026153255.1. Lineage (NCBI taxonomy): Eukaryota > Viridiplantae > Streptophyta > Magnoliopsida > Solanales > Solanaceae > Solanum > Solanum medicagineum. The sequence goes on from JAPFFP010000099.1 coordinate 12,701,029, forward strand.
ATATAAATAATCGTATAATTTTTCTCTGAAGTCTAGTGAACTCTTCAATCCTAGTGCGGGCTCTTTACTTTCAATTCCCACTCGTGTCAAATTCTTCAAAAATATATCATTTTTGGCTAATTCGACACATGCACCTGCCAACACTTTTGAAAGGTCCGAGCAACGTAGATATCACCATGCTTCCTTAGAAATTGACAACAATTTACCGACTACTGTGGTGGGAAATTACCAACTACTGTGGTTGAAATTTCCAAGTCAGTAAATTTCGACTACAGACTACGGTAGTCGATAAATTTCGAGTGCAGTAGTCAGTAAGATAGTCGGTAATTACTGACTACTGTAATCGGAATTACTGACACCAGTAGTCGGGAAATTCCGACTACAGACTACGGTAGTCGATAAATTTCGAGTGCAGTAGTCAGTATGATAGTCGGTAATTACTGACTACTGTAATCGGAATTACTGACACCAGTAGTCGGGAAATTCCGACTAAAGTAGTCGGAATGTAGTGGAAAATACTCGGAAGGCAGTTGAACCAACTTTATTTCCTGGATCCCAAGTCGCGTTTATCCAGGAAAAAGGCCGGAAAGAACGGATAGCAGGTAAGGCCCAAGTTCTACAACAAGCCCAATATTAACGGTTCTGGATGTTGATTTACGTAAATGTCCTTTTTAAAATGTTCATTTAAAAATTGTGAAAAAATAGAGTTCAAGAAATTATCCCTTAAGTTTGCAATAACGTATAAATATTTTTTTATAAAATTTTTAATTTGTTCAAAAGTGATTTTTCGACGTTGATAATCTGTCATTTTAGCTAAGATTTTAATGATTTTAATCAATATCTCATAAAATTCAATTATCAATTTGGAAAAGAAAAAAGAATCACAGTGCATGTATATTTCTACTGAAATTGTCACCTCTAAGTAAATACTAAGCAAAAATTGTAGAAATTGTTGGCTTAGCATAATTCACATTGTATAAGTAATAATTCTAAAATTCAATAATAACTTTTGTTTTATATCCTTATCAGAAGAAAAAAAAGAAGGGGTCGATTTGTCTAGCCGTGCTAGCAGGTCCTCTGAGCCTTATATTCTATGCATGTAACTAGCTCGTCTGGTTCACTGGTTCCACTAAAAACTCTCATTTATTGAAGCGAAGCATAGTGCGCTTTAGGCGCTGAGCAAGAAAAAATTTTTCTTCCCTTTCGATTTATTAAGTGATGTAAAATTTAACACTTATTTTTTTATTAATTTTCAAGGCGATAACATTTATAAATGAAGTCTATTCAAATCGAATTAGCATATAAAGTTCCAATTTCTCTACAATGGACCTCATCTTTTTAATTTTGATTTTTGTACTTTTATTGGACATAAGGAAAATTTTGCATTAAATGAAAGGTGAAACATAGTCCAATATTTTCCTGTTATAGTAGATTCAATTGGCAGCAATTCCACTGCTTTTTTCTTTTTTGCTTTCTTTTATTTCTATTTTAGTTGGAAATATCAAACTGTAAAATTTTATGAGTGAGATCGAGGAAATTGGATTCACCAATTTTTCACGCCAAACAGAAAATAAATACAGTAATATTTATTTTCTGAACATTTTATATTTTTTTCTAATAATAAATAAATAATAAAACGTCGTAGTTGGAGGGCGGCGGCTGACTTCAGGTTACCGTCATTGTTCCATCTTCTCGTACAGTTATTTTTCTTGATGTTTGTGAAATTTTTTTTATGTTTTGTGTTTTAATTTTTTTTTCACTTGAGTATTTTGTGAATTAAAAGGTGGATTCTATTTTACTATTTGAAAGAAAGGTAAAGAAAGTCAACTGTTTTCACCGGTCTCAGAAGCCAAATCCATGCAAAGGTGAAAAACAAGATGCATACGCATTAAAGAGAAAATGACTTCGCATTATTTTTAATGCTACGAGTGAAGCCTTTAAAAAAAATATTACCTATGTAATACTCCCTCCGCCTCATTTTATGTGGTATTTTTTGACTTGGCACGACGTTTAAGGAAAAAAAATTTTTAAAACTTATGGTCTAAAATCATTTCATTAAGGATAAAAAAGAAATTTTAAAATTAAATTTTTCCGTGAGGTGACATTCTTTCTGGGACAAATCAAAAAGGAAAGGGTGCCAAGTAAAATGGGACGGAGGGAAATATTTTCAATAAAATTGTTTTTAAGTTGTTTATTATAAATTGTAGTTAATTTTTTTCACGCGAATTTGAACTTTTATAGAAAATGATTTTAACAATATTTTTACCAACTTAGTTTCTGTTGTTGCAATATGGCATTTCATTTAGTACCTTTTAAAATACAAAAAGAAAAATCCTCTTGGAATTTTAATATTTTTGATGAAGTGAAATGCACATTCAGAAATAATTTCAATTTTAAAATATTATTTCAACTTAACTATGAAAACTAATTTTAATTTTTCAAGTATCACCAAATTTTCCTATTATTTCCTCTTGCTTAACAGTATTTGCTCCCATCTTATAATATGATATATACTTCTACTGTTTTTTCATTTTGTAATGCTTGTTGACACCATTATATTTTTGTGTAAATCCACTCGAAAATTTAAAATTAAAAGTTGTCCACACATTCACCAGTATAGTATACATCTCTTTAATTACCAACATTATATAAGTCAGAGGAGTTAAGTAAACAAAAATTTATTTTTTTCACTCTTTTTTTTTAAAATCTCTTCAAAAAAAATATCTTTTTTGGCAAGTTTTTAATTCTAACTTTATAAATAATATGTTCAAGATTACAAAATTAAAACATATTTAATATATTTCATATATTTTTAATTTAAAATTACAAAATTCTTAAAAATTATATTTATTTATTCTTAATTTTCATATCAAAATCAAAACCAAATAAACACACCTAAGTAGCAAAAGAATAAGGGTAAAAAGTCTAAAGTTGATAAATTTTGCAGCAACAAAAAAAGAGAAGATGATATTTTGGCTTTTTATGGTAACTACTGTGTGAAGGGTAGCTAGGCTTGAGTAGCCAATTGAAAAGATGGCTCCCTTTTATACATCAATATACTATTCCTTTAATTAATTCGTCTTTACTTTTTTTTTATTACATTAAAATAAATATTTATTATTTTTATTTAGTTTGAAAAATTATTAACTATCATTATTTTTTAATGTACTGGATTTCTTATTGTTAAATGATGATATAATTTATAGATAAATATTTTCTTTAACTAATACTTATGCCTTTCGACTTTAGATTTGCACCAGCAAACACTTAGAGGTCGTTTGGTAAAGTGTACTATAAAAATAATACATGCATTAATTCTTGGTATAAGAAACACTTTATTTGATACACTTTTTCATGCTATGTATGCACTCTATTGTGTTTAAGGACCATATTACTAATAACCACAGATTTCTAAATATTAGTAATTCATTGGTTTTAATGCATTAACTAGCACAATCAAAGACTCAATTGCCCCTTAAATTTTTTTTTATATAATAAATGTGGGCACATCTTTGTAAATAAATCTTCTAATCCAATACATGATATTTTGAATGCATTGAACCAAACAATGCATAAAAATATTTTAATGTAGGTATAACTAATATATGCATTACTAATTATAACACATATTAATCTAGCATTATTCTCAAACACTACCAAACTATTCCTTAAACTTTTAGGGGTCATTTGGTGTGAGGTATAAGTCATAAAAACTAGGTACATGCGTTCCATGTTGTATATTAGAAAAGATCGTTCTAGACCAAACTCGATTTTCTGAAGCTGACTGTGCTATTAGAATCCCATCCAGACACATTTTCCAAGATTATTGAGCAAAGTCAACTTTTAGCTCGTTTCTGAATTGAATTTATCAAAAATGATTTAAATTTGCACCAAAAACTTCAAGTCTTGAGGCAATTACGCTATACACATAGAATATTATTGTCACATACGATACATGAATTGCCATGTTAATATCAAATAAGACGTATGCATCTATTTATTCAACTCTATGTCTATACATATTTAAATTTTTACTTATACATATTTCAAACTAAAAAATATAAATGCTAAATAAAATCAAATGAAAATAGAGAGAGGTGAATGTTACTGATGGGAGCAAGTAACATTGTGTAAGTATAGTAAGTGGGAGAAAGTAGCTATAGAATAGGGCATGCAGATTGAAGAGATGATTTGATATAAAGCCTGTTACCTACTTTCTTTTATTTATTTATTTATTTGTATTTGTATATCAAAATCTGAGCTTTCTTCATGATGCGTCTCTAATAAAAAATCGTGTCCATCCATCTATCTCTACTTAATTCATATTGATAGTGAGTGATGGATTTGATTGATGATGAGATCCATGCATGAAACTATTTTGGTTTTTATTTACTTTCTTCTTCAGTACATCCTCATCCAAATCATTTTTTTAGTATATATTTTCTATACCTAAGTCCCATTTTCTTTTTTTTTTAAAAAAGAGCGGTAGTATTTTATTCGTCGAAATTTCTATTATGTAATTTTAATTTTTTTGGTTTTTACTCAGTCTTTGATATCATTCGACTATCCTAATTCTTGAATTCATGCCGTATGGGGCTTTATTTGAGAAAAACATTCCCTATGAAGATTTTTTTTTCATATCAAGAACTCAAATTCAAGACTTTTAGTTGAGATCGAATGGACTATTAAAAGTTTATACTATAAAGCATAATCTAGATTTTGAAACTATACTTTTTAAAGAATTTGAGATTTAAAATTATGGTCTCAAATAACATATCTAAATGTTGATTCGAAATTTATAGTTTCATATGGAATGTACAAGCAAGTTATTATTGAGATGGTTGAAATGATTTTCACTCTCTATAGAAGTTAATAATGGATCTTATATTTGTGAAAGTATACACAAAACAAAATGTATTTGATTGTCATTCACTTATCAAAGTATGAGATAATACTAGTGTAAAAAAAAAACATATCCCGTGGAATCTCGTAAGTAGAATATGGAAAGGATCGAATATATGCAAACTTTATTACTATCTTACAAAAATAGAGAGGTTGTATCCTGATTTGAAACAAAAAAAGAAGTTACTTAATTTATTAATTTCAAAATATAAAAAATTACACAAATGCATAAAGGAGCAAAGAACGATAAAGAGTGTTCAAATGAATTCATTACGATCGCCAACCTTGCCCATAAAATGTAGGGTTTGCTCAAAAAAACATTAAGTATTACTCCCATTATCTCATTTCATGTAACCTCTCTTTTTTTTTAGTCTGTTTAAAAAAAATGTCATGATTTTATTATAATTAAAAATAATTTAACTTTAAAATTTCACTTTTATTAACCACGCAAGTACCTAAAAAATTTATATCACAATTTTTTTTAAAAAAAAAATTAAATATTGTGTCGCATAAAATAAGAGGGAAGAAATATAATACGTGGTCCTTTTCTCAAATGGAACTCTCATGCCTTGTGTTTGCAAGCTCACACATGTACGAATCTCCCAAGAGGTCAACTAGCCTTCATGCAAATAATAACAATAATTAAACATAATTAGCTTTATCTTAAGTTATCAATAACTTAATTAATGAAAAGTTACCTGCATCAAATAAATAATTATATACCATAAAAATTTGATTAGCCTGTATAAGTTTCATTTAAAAAAAAATCATTTATACAACTGTTTTGGACAAATATGAAATGATTTTTAAAAAGTTGAATATAAAGAGAGTGGCAGCTTTAAAGCATGGGGGGCCAGGGCATTTTTGGAGTTTCCTAGTTTGCAGTGCAAGTTGCTAGATCACCGTGAGTTTTGTTTGATAATAACTGCAACTCTTTGTAAATGCTCTTCTACTGAAACAAACGGTTCTCTTTTATTTCTCTAACTTAAATACATTTTTATCGCAACAATAACAATATATTCAATGTAATATACTACTTCCTTTGTAAAGAGCTAGTGTATGTGGAGGGGGTCACGAGTTCACATGAATTTATACTTTCCTTTTGAGATAGTAATGTTATATTTGCTTAAAAATATTAAAATATAGATGTGTGAAACCCATACTTAAAGTATCGTATAATACAATATTATGATAATTGGGTGTATCCTTCTAAATGAGGTTAAAAACTTGAATCTTACTTTTATCTTATTTTATATGACTTTTTAAAACTGATAACACTTTTCTAAGTGGTTATTGGTAGCATTTTTGTGTAAAAATTGATTTTGGATTTATAAATCTAAAATTTTAACGGTATTTTAGTGATAAAAATCTAAATGTCAAACAAATTAAATTTGTATCTTAGATCCATTTTTTTTGTAATAATACACTTATCATCTCAAAATCCTAAATATGCCTCTGGAATTGAGAGAGTATTTTCAATAAACTACTGAGTTAAAGTAAGCGCTTCAAAGCAATTTGAAAAGAAAGAAAATATGGAAGTGAAAGAGGAACAACCATTAACATCTTGAAAAATAATACGATAATTGAAACACAACAAACAATGGATAATTATAAAGAAAGTACGAGAATAATTCTAATATATGATATATTGCTAAAGTTAATGCATTATCCGTTCTATTTTAATTGTCATGTTGCGTTTTTTCAAAAGTCTATTTTGACTAGTTTTAAAGTTAATTTTGAATAAATTTATTTGATATCTTAAAATAAGGTGTAGTATTTAAAAATTATAAAAAAATTATTAATTGTAACTTTTTTTATATTAATATAATAGAAAAATACATTTTAAAATATTAATTTAAATTTATATAATTTGACACTAAAAATAAAAAATATAAGAATTAAAATGACATTGGGGGGGAGTAACATGAAAACTATAAATATTCTATATTTTATATTTAAAAATAAATATTCTTGTTCAGGGTAGTGATTATTGGTCCCTTTTTATATGTTAAATGCTTATTCTTTTGGCCTTATACTGCCTTCTGTTTTTTAGCTTCGACTTGAGCTTACATAGGTTCCTAAATTTCCTAGCAATATTACTTATTAACTATATGTATAATAATCTCTTTTCAATATATTTTTATCTATTTAATTACTCCTATATTTAAAAAAAGGAAATTACTAGTATTAAAGAAAGAGACCATGTGTATTATTATTATTAACTTAATAGAAAAAGTTGTATTTGTCTTCAATAAGGTTGAAAGGTACTTACTTGGGCATGATAGCATTTTATTCACAACTTTTTTTTTCAGATTTCAGACTTTAACTTTGTCATTTTCAACTTGGATCAATCAATCCACTTATGATAGTAAACATTATTATTAGATGACATAAAGCCATGAGAATATAAATGGTTTAATATTTCATTTTCATTTAATAAATAATGTGTTGGAATGTTGACCACATTCCATGGAGAGTGGTCTGTAACTTCTATAACTTCCATGAATGTGGTTTGCAGTTTCCATGGAAGTTGCAACTATCACTACATAATTACCCATTGAAGTTACGTAACCATCCACTACTTTACAACTTCCCAACTACTCCACTACTCCACTTCCTACTAACTTCCCACTGACCACTAACTTCCCTACTACTATTCTTGATGGTAGAATAGATATAAATAGGGTACATCTGGTTAAAGGTCCTTAAGCACAAATCTCTTTCTTACTTCACACCATCTTGAGTGAGGTTTAAGTGCTTAGAAGACTTACCGAAAAGTGAAAAACAAACGACGATAATTCCGACTACATCGCCAATAATGATTGGAGGTATATCGATCTACTATTCCGCTGCGTTATTGCTCTATGTTTATTTAAATAATGAGGCTTTATCCTATAGAGAAGTTGCTTTCACCGCTATGAATTTTTTAGTTTGATATTTTGACGGTTGATTAAATTCTTTAGCTTTCTTCCTCGAATTTATACAGTAGTCCAACCAACAATAACTCTGATTTTTAGTTTTAGAAAAATTTGTCCGATCACCATATAATCTATGTAAATTATATGCATAATGATAATTCACTTGTTATAACACATACAAATTACTACAACTATGCTAACCATTTTTCTTTCATTAGGCCTAGTACTAGACATATCAAAATCCCTACATGCTATCGTTGCATAAAATATTTCTCATTCACGCATGATCTTGAAAGGAATCAACCTCAAGGAGTTATAATGTAGACATTCCATACCCTAACACAACCTTAAATACCTGTATATGCATATGCTTATCTTTTTATTTATCATCCAGTATTTGGTATGTGCACACATTTTAGAGTTCGACCAAATTCAGATACTATAGGACTCATTGTTGAAAGCAACGACTCTAAATATATTTTCTTTCAAATTCAAAAAATTTTCAATCAATACTTAATTTTTCGGATCATATATTTCTAGTATTTGGTATATGCACACGTCTTAGAGTTCAATCAAATTCAGATACTATAGGACTCATTATTGAAAACAACAACTTCAAATACATTTTCTTTCAATTTCAAAAATTTTACTCAGATACTTAATTTTGCGAATCGAACTCATGATATAAATCATATCCTTTTTGAAAACTTTTATCAAGATGGCTATAATATAAGCACCAATAAATGAATTGGAAGAGGTTAACGGAAAAAAGAGTAGCAGCAGGTATTTTGGATGGATTTTTCACCTTTGTCTCTGTCAATAGGATTATATAATATATAATGTGTGCTGACAGAAGAGATATGAAACAGCTTTATGGTAAAATCTGCTTTATTTTTACTCTTTAACTCTTTCGTTTTCTCCATAATTTAAAACTACTTTCTGTTCCTTCCCTTTCATTTACTTCACTGACACACCCAATACCTGCACTTTTCCTCACGCACGCACGCATAACACCAATAATACCAAATAATTCAACTTTATATCACATAATTTTACATAATATTTTTGTCTCCGTTTCATATTAAGTTAATTATTAAAAATTAAATATAAAATTTAATTATATTTTTTTATTTGTATCCTTTTCAAACTCCACACACATCATTTATTTTTCATATAAAACTCAGCCTTAGAAAATTAATTAATGAAGGATAAAATTGAAAAAAAATTTCACATCCCTTGAAAAGTGAATAATTCACTTATTTTGAAATATCAAAAATTGCTTAACAATTAACTTAATATGAAACTGAGTGAGTAATACTTGTCCACTATAATTATAAATAATAAAAGTGATTTTATCAATTTATTCTTTGAATATACTCCCTTCGTCTTATTATTTTACGCGACACTCTTTGATTTGACACGATAATTTAAGAAAAAAGTAAAATTTTTGAAACTTGTGGTCTAAAATCATTCTGATAATTTTGTGTGGTTGAGATTCATTTCATTAAGGATAAAAGGAGATTTTTAAAGTCAAATTATTTCCAATTTAAATAAGATACGGACCAAAAAAGAAAAGGTCTCATATTTGGGAAGAGGTAGTAATATTTTAAAAATATAATAAAAATAATTATAATTAACAATAAGAGTAAATTCAAAACTAAATATAAAATTATCTCTTTATTATAAAATGAATAAATATTATTGAATATGTATACTGGACAAGTAATGATGAATGAAAAGAGTAATTAAGAGTCTCTTTTTTCATTTTTTTATTCAGTATATATTTAAATTATAAAAAGTCCATATTAATTCCATAAACATGAAATTTCAAAATTACATATCCCTCCAAACTATAAGAAATCTTAATTATCTGCTTAAACATGATTTTTTATTTGTTTTTTTTTTTTGGAACTATTTACGCCTAATCTGAAACAAGACACAAAAATATTATTCTCTTTTTATTTATATGACTCGTTTTTCTTTATAGTCAACCTCAAAAGAAATAATATATTATTTATCATTAGTAAAAATTTTATTATTATTTTATCAAGATAAAATAATTTATAGCTATATAAATATTTATGACTTATTTTTCTATAAAATATTTTGTAGCAAGTTAATAGGAAAGGAGATAATATGATTTTACTTATTATTTGTTTTCACTTTCTATGGTTATTTTTCATAACACCTAATAAAGTAAAATTATATAATATTTATTCCTATTTATATGATATCTTTTTATTTAAACTAATAAAAAGCCATAATTTAAAATAAATCGTAAATATTTTTGTGACTGTAAATCACATATTTGATGAGGTAATTAAGACTTTTCAGAATTTAGCTTGATAAATAGTTTCGAATTCGAAAGTAATTAAAACTTCTCTTTTTTTTTAACTTCTCATAATTTAGATATGCATTTAATAAATCTTTCTAAGTTTGACAAAGATTTTAACTATTAATTAATAATTAAAATCTATCGACGAATTTAACTGAACTCAATATTAATAATAATTAAATAAAGTACCTGATTTTGTTATAATTTTGAAATTGAAGTTCCTCTCCAAAAATCAATCCAGATAATTTCTCCAAAATATAAAATTACATATTTCTAGTTTGACGATAAAAATTATTCAATTGATTTGACAGGAAAGATATAAGGAAAGGAAAAGAAAATTATAGTATCAACATCGACTGTTAGACAAATTAATTATATGTCTTTATCAATGGATTTTTAAGAATTGCCTTTATCTAGCATAAATAATTTTATGGACCCTGGATATATGACACATCAAATTCATATAAATGAGTACAATATAATGGTTAAGAATAATGCTTTTTAGTCCTTTTTTTAATATTAATTAATCTAAGACCAAGTCAAATATTGATGCAAAATAGAAAAATACAGATTCTGTAATTGACTTTATTTGAATTTCAACTTTTTGTCCTAAGGGGTTACTCCGTGCATGTCTAAAAAATTATTCACAATATCAAAAAATCAGAACACAACTGGTTAATTACATGTTTTTTGTAATTTATATTACACTTTGTTTCATAGTTAGTTTAAACTGATTAAATTTTTGGCATGATAACTTGTTAATAAGTAAAATAATCATGTAAAAAACTAACATGGGCTTTGTTTACATTTTAGAAATTAGTGTCAAGCGAGGACTTTCATTAAATGAAGTAAATAAATGAAAAAATTAAAAGAGATTAACATTTATTATACATACGGAAAAAAAATTTTGATCATGCATAAGCAGTATAATTTTTTGTCAAAAGAGGATCGAAAGAACCTCATTGGCCATATCTAACTCCGTCTATACTAAAACTCTGCATAACTAATATATGTATAATTTAATTATGAGAAAATCTATGCAATATCTGTATCAATAATATATAGATCTTTTCTAACTAATTTTTGCAGTTTTTATTACCAAACGACCTCTAATGATATTAAAAAATTTCTTATTACATTATTATCGATATAGACATATTATATAGAACAACGACAATATATCAAATGTAATCAAACAAGTGAGATCTTAGGAGGATAAAATGTACATAGACTTTATCACTAACTCATATAAATAAAGAAATTATTTTTGAAAATTCCTCATTTCAAAAGCATCAGGCCCAAAATACCTATTATATAGACGTAGGTGTAATTAAATCTATATATATAAAAAAGAGTACTACTCCACTTCATTACTATACAAAAGTTAAAAACTAAAATTTTTACAAATAAATACATCATCCTCTCCCCCCCTCCCCTACCTCCCTAGCCCTAGCCATACTCGTGTGGTTAGTACTTGTCACACAACTCACAAGTCTCTCTACCCCTACTCAAAAATGTCCACTTTTTCCCCCTTCTCTCTCTAGCCTTATCGATATGATAATAAGGGCCGTAGCGTAGCCTATAGCATAGTACAGTACAGAAAGATCATCAGAGCCAAAAAAATTAAATAAATATATAAAACAGAACAGAACAGGACAGGGCAGTTGCACAGATTTTTCCTTTTCCCCCACCTACATCATCCATCCCTTATGATTTCCTCCCACTCTAATCTTTCAGCAATTCCCATGAACCAAACGTACACCATCTCTCTCCTATAATATAACCCCCTACAAATCCCACAAATTCTCCGGTTTCATGTTTGCCTCATGTGCTGTGTTTTGGGAGTTTGAAAATTAGTAGTACTTGTTTTCTTCGTGCTTTTGCTGTTGCTTCTGATGGAGAATTACCAGATGCATTTAGACTGCGGCGATCCGCATTTGCCACCGGGGTTTCGGTTTCATCCCACTGATGAAGAACTTATCACTTACTATTTGCTGAAGAAGGTTCTCGACTGCAACTTTAGTGCGAGAGCTATTGCTGAAGTTGATCTCAACAAATGTGAACCTTGGGAACTTCCTGGTACAAATGAAAAAGCTTTTCGACTTTGATTACTGAACTTCAAATGATCAACCACTTCATTATTTTCAAACTTCAATGGCGAAACTTGTGATATTAAAGCTTTTCTTCGACGTTGAAATACCTTTTTTTCAATTTCCAACCACAAAACCCTCTTTTTTTTGGACTCCAAAGTTCAAAATTCTTCATATTCGTCTAAATACTCCTTTTAACTTCTACTACTAAACTCCTCTTTTAATTTCTCTTCATCATTAAGCTCAACTTAAGCCTATAAAATCGATAACATTATACCTTTTTTGTTTTGTTTTAAAGGGAAAGCAAGGATGGGAGAAAAGGAATGGTATTTCTTCAGTCTACGTGATCGTAAATATCCAACGGGGTTGAGGACTAACAGAGCTACAGAAGCTGGTTACTGGAAAGCTACTGGAAAAGATAGAGAGATTTTCAGCTCTAAAACTTGTGCACTTGTTGGGATGAAGAAAACCCTAGTTTTCTATCGAGGAAGAGCTCCTAAAGGAGAAAAAAGTAACTGGGTTATGCATGAATATCGCCTTGATGGCAAATTTGCTTATCACTACATCTCCCGGAGTTCAAAGGTACAAAATACTTGCCATTTTTTCTTCTAAAATTTGTTGAGGAATACAAATAAATTACTGCGTCTTTTGATGGAAAAAGACAATCCAAATGTATTTTTGTTTTGTATTAAAGAGAAATTTACTGGAGATATTCTGTGTATAAATATGTCATTGATATCACTGCTAGAGCCAGAGATTCTGAAGCAGAAAGTTTTGTGAAACTTCGTTTTCAACGTCTCAGTTGCTTATGATTAAGTAGGAAGTATTCATAACCCGGAAAAACAGAAAAAGAAATCAAGGCAAAAGAAGAATTTGCCTTTATTATGATCAAAGCAATTAAGACTTTACAGAATAATATACTGTCATGTTGTTAGCGATTTAATATAATTTCTTCTGTTTGTAATTTTTTGGGCTTGTCAACTAGTAGCATGAAGTGCTTACGTAGAATCAGTCCATTCAATTTTTTACTTTTAACATTTGTCATTAGTTTTTATTTTTTAATCTCTTATTTGTGTGTATTATAACGTCGTTTGATGTCAAACCTTTTCTATAATAATAAGATAAGCTTTTTAGACACTATAATTGAAAGTTCTAGCTCACAAGTTTCAATTTTTTTTTCTTAAAAATCCTTTTTAAGTAAAAAAGGTATCATACAAAATAAGACAGAGTAAATACTTTATTGTTGCGTTGGTGGCAAAGCTAGAAGCCTGGATAAGCATTCTATCAAATCTAGCAACTTTCGATCACGTTTTGAAATTAAAACTTAACATTTTTTGAACGTGGTAATATGAGATTCTGATTAGTCTAGATTTTAAAATCGTAACTTAAAACTTTGAATAATTGAGTTTTTGTAGTTGTATCTTTTGTATTTGCATTTTATTTGAAAAAAATTGAATAAAACTCTCAAAAGTCCAAAACTGGTCTTATCAAAATATTGGAAACTTGAAAAAAGTTCATTGATTAAACATATGCTTAAAGAAAAAAGTTTCAAATTCTATCATAAAAGGATTGTTTCAATCACAATATATTTGTAGCCATGATTCAGAATCTAGAACTCATAAAATTGAAATTCCATGCTCGTTTTTTTCATTTATTTTGTTCTTCTATGAGTTGATTTTTTTTTTTGTTTAATAACTACTACAGGATGAATGGGTAATCTCCCGGGTCTTTCAAAAGAGTAGTGGTACCACTGCCACTTCCAATGGAGGGAAGAAAAGGTTAAGTTCCAACATGAGCATGTACCAGGAAGTAAGTTCTCCATCCTCCGTCTCCCACCTCCCGCCCCTCCTTGATTCCTCCCCGTACAGCACCACTGCCACTTCCGCAGCAGCAGTCGTCCTCAGTGATCATGATCATCCTAGCTTCAAAAAGGAGCACGTGCCCTGTTTCTCCACATCTGTCACAGCCACAACACCAACTTTCGACCCAACTTCCATCTTCGACATGTCATCAAACACGTTACATGCACTACAGCCAACTCCATCTTTCAGTTCCATCTTCGACTCTACTCCAACTAACTTCACCAACTACGCAAGGAACTCCACTTTCCCCAGCTTAAGATCTCTCCACGAGAATCTCCAGCTTCCGTTGTTCTCCGGCGGAACTTCCGCCATGCACGGCGGATTTTCTAACCCTATGGGTAATTGGACCGTGACGGAGACGCAGAAAGTAGAACAGTCTGAACTTGACTGTATGTGGAGTTACTGAATCATCATCAGGTGTTTTAATTATAACTATAATTAATTAAGAAGTTAATTAAGTAATTAGTGCATTAAGTAAGGAAATGTACTGTGTGCAGCTTTAGTATTGTCATTTTGTTGTTTGTAAACGACCGGCGTAATTTAATGCAAGTTAGTAGTATTATTATGTGTCTTTTTGGTACGTGTTTATATTTTACGTCTTCATGGTTCAGAAATTTCAGACTATTATTGAGCAGCGATGGTTATTATTTTTTGGATTTAATTTTAGTTTTTGCTGAGTAGTATAATTATTTTGTCGACGAGTACTTTAGCTCTGAAATTTTTTACGTACGTCGTTTTGGTTGATTTACGAAAATAGTCGTCTGAAAAGTGAAAAGCAAATATTTTCTGAAAAACAATTTTTGCTCAGGTTTTCACTTAGTTAAAGTCGTTTTTTTTTTATAAACTATGTTTTACTAATTTGACGCATTATTTTCCGTTTCTTATGTTAATTTGTGACGTTTTCCATTTGTTTCTAATATATGATGGAAATACTTATAATTATTTTCTCCCTCCACATGGAAAGAGAATTTTCAAATATATGGTCTTTCAAAAAAAATAATAATAAATGTATCAAAATTCTCTCTAATTTTGAGTGGATAAATTTTATCTGCATTTACTCTCACATGTTTTATAAGACGCGCGTAGCCACTCATACATTTCAGATGAAATAATCTTCAACATAGCTAATTATTTAATGTTCTCTTTGATCACTCGAACGGCTTTCATAAGAGTGAAAGATAACTCTCATGTAGTAGAGCAGTATTCATCTAATGAAAAATTTCATAATAAAAGAAGAATTATTGCATAGAATTGACATAAATAATCAATTGAAATAGTCTGTTAAAAAAATATTTGTTCATATTCATAATTGTAATAAATTTTTTTTTGTTTCGCGATTTACTTCATCTTCGGACTAACCCTGATAAAACTTAAAATCTCACTCCCTCACTTTCTCTTTCTAATAAACTAGCTTTACCCATCTTCTTACTATCTTAAATTTCAAAATATATTGATACCCCGAGTAATTTGAATTATCGAGTATTATTAGTTTTAGTAGTAATATATTTCTCTCGTTTTCAGATTCAAGTATGGGGTGTACTGTTGCTGATTAAATTTTGTGGACTATGAGTTAGGATCCACATGGAATATTGTCGGTGTTTGGGAATGAGACAAATTAAATTAAATACACATCTGCTGTCTCTATAACTTATTTACGTTACGTTTTATTGCGGCTTGTATATAATAAAAAATAAAATGATGGTGTTTTACGTACGGAAACTATCAGCCAGTGTGTGTCTGGTGAAGTTTTAAATAAAAACCCATAATAACCTAACACCAAAATGTGTGTTCAATATTACAACATTTAAAAGATGACCCCTTTGGATAAGGCAGTGTATCATTAGCAATCATATAATCATCATAATAATCTATAGATGAATAAAAATATTATCTTTAACATAAGTAAGACCTTCTTTACTTTATATGGTGAAGTGTTGATCAGTCAAAAATTCATATGTTTAGAAGATGCATCGTGCGAAGATGAAGATGTTGAGATAGATGTATGGACATACTAGGAGTGACAAGATTAGGAATAGAAGCTAGGGATGGCCTCTGTGGTAAACTAGATAAGAGAAGCGAGATTATGATGGGTTGGACATGTACAAATAAGAAGTGTTGACGCTCCTATTAGGAGGTGCGGCAGGTTGGAGTTAGGAGGATACACGGAAGGATAGAGATAGACCGAAAAAGTATTGAGGAGAGGTGATTAGATAGAACATGCCGCAGCTTCATATCAACGAGGACATGACCTTAAATAGAAAAGGAATGGATGTTACGTATTAGGGTAGAAGGTTAGTAGGCTTGGTAGGGGTCGGATGTTGTCTTGCCTTGCGATATAGTAGGATTGTATGATTAGTCGTGTTATTATATACTGTGTTGTTATTGACCGTCGTTTTTATATCTAGTATTTTCTGCTTTTTAGGCTGATATATTTGCATTGAGGGTCTTCAAAAAACAACTTCTATGCATTTTACCCTCCCCAAGACCCACTTGTGAAATTTCACTAGGTAAATTATTATTTTTATTTTTAGTCAATTTTTAAAGAACAAAATACAGTAACACATATATTATTTACTAACAACTATTTAATAACATTATTAAGGTTTTATCCATGTTAATCACTCCACTTATTCGACCAAAAACTTACAAAGGTGTAGAATAACTTTGTAACATCGATAAGTCTTCCCATCTCATTAAACTATCACATAAATTAGTACGAGGAAATAAATATTTTACTTATTAGATTTGATATTTTTTACTCTTTAACGTGAATATACAAGTATTTAATTAAAAATGCAGAAAAAGGACGAGTAGTGTATATAGCGTAGGTGAGGAAAAAAAGGAAATGCACAAGTCCATAGAGAGAAAAGTAAGGGTTGAGATTTGCCTTAGGTAGGAAACTTATAATCATGAATTGGATCTCCCATTCATTTCTCTGTTCATTTCCTCTTGTCAATACATGACCTCTCAATTTCCTTCTGACGCACACTACTCATTACTGTTGTTTTTTTTTAATATACAAAATATAAATATATATATATATGTAAATTATTTAATGTGAGATGATTTGGAGTAGGTCAATTAAATTATTTAATTTTTTATGTCTAGTAGTAAAGTTTTGAGATGGTTTTGATGTGCGCGAGGATAAAAGTGCGAGAGATTGATTATAATAGATCTTAGGAGAAACATAGAGACAAAATGAAAAGAAAGAGGGTGGAATCGAGTGGAGTGTATATTGTGGTTGCGCGGGGTGGGGGTTTGGGGGATTAGTTAGATATATATAACATGCTAAAAAGATGAGTTTTGATAGCGATATATATGAAGATCGAGTATTAAAATTAAAAAATGTATAGTAGATAGTCGAGTATGATACTTAGTTGAAAAGATGTAAAAGGCTATAATTTCCTCTTATATATCCTTATTTAGTAGTATAGTCTAGTATAGAATTTATATTTATATGATATCGATACTTAGTTGAAAAGATGTAAAAGGCTATAATTTCCTCTTATATATCCTTATTTAGTAGTATAGTCTAGTGTAGAATTTATATTTATATGATATCTTATTCTTTTTCATTTTAATTTTTGTTATTTATCTTGCAATTTTATTATTGTTATTTTTTTAAAATTTTATTTTGATGGTAGGATTTCCAAGAAACTGTTTGAGTTTTTGTCAGAAACAAATAATTAATCACCTTCTTCACACGTTCCGTGAATAGTTGGGATATCGAAGAATATTTAGTAAGACATTTAGAAAATCAATCTAATTCTATCTTTTTTCATTTCGTTTGAAAAAAAAATTTTAATAAATCAATCTTTCTTTTCGTTGTTAAATCTCTCTTTTTACTGTGTAATATTCAATATTTTTTTAAGCTAAAGATTTATTAGAAACAACTTCTTTTCCATGGACCCATTTCATATATTCTCTTCTTTTACAAACTTCATTTGCGAAATTACATACCTAAAAATTGCAAAATATGATTAAAGATTGCTGAAATAATAATAAAATTTTTGACTTTTCATTTTAGATAGAAAAGAAATTGTATCAAAAGTGGACGAAGAAAATAATAATATTAAAATTGTAAATTAATAAATTTTAATTAATTCTGGATTGAGTCAAAAATTGATTATTTTTTAACTTTGGAGTATGATGAAATAAAGTAAAAATGACTCTTTAAACTATTTGTGCCTTTTCATTTGTGAAGTAGTAGTTAGTCAATGCAACTTTCGACGCTCCTCATGGGTCATTTGGAAACAGCCGCTTTGTATTTTTAAACATAAGGGTTAGGCTGCGTATATCCAATCCCTTTCACCTCGCAATAAGCGAGAGCCTTTTGAGCCACTAGGTATGTTATTGTTGTTGTTGCTGGATATCTTAAGGTCAACTCATCAATAAAAATATACAATTTTGTCTCTTCCTTTGTTTTATTCATGTGAGGCAATGTAAACTATTTCGTTGTTCCTAGAGCGGCGAACTCAAAACAGGAAAATTGACACGACATGCCTTTAAAGTACGTGTCATTCTCGAGGCTTGCAGAGTCATACCTTGTTAATTTCATTATGCCATTTATTTTTTTTATTATCATAATTTTTTGAGGTGGCTGATCTTGAATTTTAAAAATTTATTTATTTGATAAAAAAAATATTTGTGAAATTTAACAATTTAGTTTAGAATTTTAAATGTTTGTGATGAAATAATTAATATTCAAGATCATTGAATATAATTGCATATTTGCAAAAATAATGTTGATTTGTTCAACTAAGTTTCGAGAGGTGGCAAAGGTCAAGTTTTAACCTGCTAATTCGTCTAATTCGTTGAAGTTTGACTTATCTATTTATTATCTTAAGCCATCTTAATTTTTAGTGGCTCGAGAGAAATTTTGTCAAAATATTTTGAAAATATTTTTTAATTTGATAATTTTTTATTGTAACAAATCATCTTGAGATGAGAAGTCCCAAATCGGTAAAACAGAAGAGAGATGCTGGGTATATAAGTAAAGAACTGGTCCATATACTATGAAGCGCCTTTTGGGGTGAGCCAAGGATTGGCTAGGCACAAGAGCGGACAGAGATGTTGAGTATATAAGTAGGCTGATGACCTAGGCCCAGAGATGTTGAGTCTCTGTCCGAGTATATAAGTAGACTGATGACCTAGGCCCAGAGATGTTGAGTATATAACTAAAGAACTTATCTATATATATACGACTGATGACCTAGGCACAAAAAGCGGATAATACTTCAAAGTGTTGCGATAGATGGTTACATTTATATAGTATCGTATTAATTTATCATGACTCACTCAAATTTGACAAATCCGCTCATTACCACCCCTAACTAAGCCCATTATATTTGCCTGCTAGAAATTAGGTCCAATAAATTTCATCCTACTTGCTAGCGGCCCAGCTACATTTACCGTTCCTAAGCTTTGGAAAGAAATAAAATGAATACTATCTTGTATAACTCTTACTTATGATGGATGAGTGAACTCATTATTAATCAGAAAAAAGTACAAGTGAAATAAAGATTTCTTTTGAGAAAAAAAAATCATACTATAATGGATATTGTCACATTACACTCTTTTCTTTGGTTTTGAACTTATAATTGTACTGGTTTTGGTTTATAAAGAAACTTTCAAATGAAAGCCACTATTGAGCATAAATTAGCAATAGTACTAATTTAAGATGCATTTCCTAACAAATATTATGTATAATTGTCTTCAACAAAGGTATCAACAAGAGAGATACATCATACATGCATAGTGAGTAAAGATAGACTTTTCTTCCTAATCCAAAAAGGAAAAAAAAAAACTTTAAATTGAGCAAATTTGAGAAAAGAATGAGTAATACCTAGTGATGGACCTAAGGTTGAGATGGAGTAATAAATTCTTAATCAATAATCTCGACATATTTAGTGATCAAGACCGAAAAAGGTATAATAGACACAAACTTTATCCTTAACTCGTGTAGATAGAAAGTTTATTTCCTAAAGGTCCTCTGCTCAAATACATCAAATTGAAGTAAAAAAAGAAGAACAATGAAGAAATTATAGTCATTAATTAAAAAAGCAGCGCAAAGTCTACAAGGAAAAAAAAAACTAACAATAGTAAAATTGTGTGATAATAAAAAATACAATAAATAACACATGACAAGAATTACAAAAGTAAAGCTAGTACTACCACAAACACTAACAAACCTAAGAGTATGTTTGGATGAACTTATAACTTTTGACTTATTTTGATCATTTTGACTTAAAAATAAATATTTATAAGTATTATTTTAATTTACCTGAACACTCTAAAAATACTTAAAAACTATTTTGACATAAAAACACTTAAAATAAATCAATCCAAACTGATTTTAAATCTTTAACAAAACAACCTTTCACTCCAACTGTCCATCTATCCTAATACGTGATTTCCTCTCTTTTATATCTAGATTATCTTAATCATATATCATCTTTTAATATAGATTATAAAATCACGTTTGATAAAAGCATTTTATTTCTAAAATGAATTTTCTTTAAAGCTAATTAATATTAGGTGAATACAAAAATAAATATGGAACATTAAAAGAAAAAGAAAAACCTAGCAATCGGGTATTTTTATTCAATATACTTCATAAAATTTTCACATGTGGCGTCATTCAGTCACAACAAACAAAAAGTGAGGGAAAAATAAAGCACACAGTGTGCGTTAGTCTGTTGTGCAAGTAAACAAAACGTTTCAAAAACCGATTCAGCCTCTTTTGTACTCTATCATCTTTTTCTTCACCGTCTGCACTCTGATACAGTAACCATGGCGGAAGAGTACTCTGTGGATCCGGCTCAGTTACTGGAAGCAGCTACTGACTTTGCGTATTATCCTGGTATTTCTGATTTTTTTCCTCCTCTTTTGGTAAATAAACAAACAATTGGTTAATTTGTGTATCATCCAATTTCTTTTCAGGCGCTCATTCCGATGCTTCAGCTCTAGAGTTTCTCAATCGATTTCCTCTTCCAGCCATTATCAAGTAACTCTATTTTCTCTTCTCTGTGTTGTCAGCGCTTTCTACATGAGTTTTCGTCCTACAGTACAGTCTGTATCAATTTCTCGCTGAATATGTGTAGCAGAGTTAAAAACTATGCAAACTCCTTCCAAATGTTACGATTAATCATGTGGAGATTCGTTTTTTTTTTTTTTTGAAATAAAATGTTTGAATTAGATGAATGTAATACTGATTATAATCTTTTACTCACTCCATTTACTTCACTAGAGTCAGTTTGACTAATTTTTGAAGCTAAATGGATTGGAGTGATTTAATATTTTATATTTAGATGTTCGAGAATTATATGAAAGTAACTAGTCTAAATTACAATTTTTCGATGAAGTTCATGCACTCTCAAATCAAATTGTGACAAGTTAAAGTGGACGCGAATGGAAGGAGTACATTTAAGGGAATTTAAACCATGTTTGAGTCTTTTTTGGAATGGAGGGGGTATTCAACTTTTTAAAATTGAAGTGCTCCGAGATGCTTGAATTTTGCCTTACCATATTACCTAGCATAGAGATATATAGTTTTGTCGATTTCCCACCAAATATGTGTGGCAGAGTTAGAAAGTATGCAAACTTCTTCCTACTATAAGGGCTGATGCATTAATCCTGTGGAGATTTGGGTAGGATCTGTTTTTTGAAATGAAATGTTTAAACTATGTAATAGTACTATATAAATCTATTACATTTAAGAGAATTTAAACAATGAGAAAGTTGAAGTCTAAGAAAACTTGTTTGAGTATATTTGGGTCATAGGGGGTGGTCTACTTTTAGGAAGTGCTGCTACTGGCTTTGCTGATTCTGAACTTTGAATCTCTTGCAGTGCGTTGCAAACAAAAGCAGATTACCCTGGTCTAGAAAATGCTCTGGTTGATTGCTTAGAAAGGCTTTTCGAAACAAGATATGGAGCATCACTCATCCCACACTACATGGTATGAGAATATTGCTAGTACTACTATATAAGCTAAATTCAAATGTTCAATATCTGAATTGAGTTTTTGTGGGTCTGGTACCACATGTGCGTGTAGTGTGTATCAAATATTTGGTTATTTACAGTTTAGGCCATAATATTACCGGGGGATGTAAGCATAAGTTTGATAAGTTTTCATTTAGAGTTAAATTCTCTGAGGAACTTTAGGATTCTATCTATTACAGAGCAAGAAAGAAACACTTGCTCAAAATGGATGAGGAAGTTTTAGAAAATTTTATCAACTCTCACTTATTATTAGTCTCGGTTTTTGTGTGTATGAAGGAAGTTGGTCATTGATAGATATAGACAGCTATACTTCAAACCAACTTACGTCGGTAGGGGTACAACTTCCTTTATAAAGCAATGCAAGGAATATAAAAGGTTCATTTTCTTGCTGTTCTTTCTGAATTTCTGTTCAAGAATAATTTACTCTTTTACGAAAGTTCTGTTCATTGTAAACACGTAACTATACCCATTATTTTCACTGATTTGACTTGCCTTTATTGTTAAGATTACAAAGACCAAAAAAAAGAAATGAAACAGGTTGGGAATTTATGTGGGCACGGATCCTTTGTGGGTAGTCTTATAGAGCTAGTCAATCGTAGGTCAATGTACATTAATAATCTATTCCCTTATCCACATTTTATACTTGCTCTTATGCGTGTCAATCATTATAGATTTTGCGGGTAAATCGTTACCTTTTTATAAATTGCTTGGTCGCTTTCTTCTTCATTGCAGCCGTTTGTTATTGTTGGTCTCGGTGCAGAATCTCAGAAAGTCAGACGTTTAGCATGCCAAACAGTAAGTGCTTCTATGATAATTTCAAGACTTTTTTGTTAAGCATTAGATATGTGCCTCTTAAAGTAAATTTAAGATCTTGTCTCCTATTATTTTTTCAGTTTCCATCCAATTGAGACCCTTTTGTATGGATGCTTATTTATCTGGAGAACATGTAGTTAACTCTGGGATGATGTCCATTAGGAGATAACTGAATAGTGATGACAAATGAATTTGACATCTCGTATATTTCCGTGTATGTATATCTGGATATTTTAAGCAGGTTTGATGTTAATCTTCTTGATGAAAAAAGTAGGATTGATGTTAATCTGAAGTTGACTACTTGGCAGGTTTAAACTTTTCTTCTTATGAGAAACAGAATATGTGAAGTGGTTATTGGAATGCTGAATCTTCTAATATATGTTACGACACATTCTTATCATGCTGGAGAATTCATAGATTGTTGCATCTATTTTCCATTTTACTTTCCTCATTGTGCTCCATGCCATTCTATCTTTTAGCTGTCTTTGTCCGACTTGCTGAAAACCATGACTCTGGGCAATCTTTTTTGGTCTCCAAGTTTGACTCTCGTGAAGTATTAACCATGTACAGGTATCTTGTCTGCTGGACAATATTGATGAAGCAATTGTTATACAGCTAATTCATGACTGCGGAGTTTATCAAATTTTGCTTAATTGCCTCATCAGTGGGTAAGACACACTGCAATATGTTACTATATGCAATCACTGATCGAATTGACTATAATTTTTTTGCTCTGTGGAGATGTGGCTTTGTTGGATGTACTGATCCTGCTGTGGGCTGGCCTTTTTGTAGCAGTTGATTTAATTTCCACATGCTTCTTTTTGAGTGTTGATTTGTTTCTGCTTCTGCCTGCATAATTTTGGACATCACATGTTATTCTTACCCCCTTTAACCACCATACAGGGGTTATTCTAAGAGAATATGGTGTGGTCATGAGTATAAATATAATATGTATATGAGCTAGATTAGGTAACTAATTGTTCTCTTTTGTCATTTCACATCATCTGCTAGCATGGTACATTCTTTTAAAGTACTTCAACCAGGTAGTATGACCTCTTTCCAGTTCTGTTTCTTTGATTCACATAAAAAATTATCGGGTCATGTGGATGAATGGTTCTTGTATTACCTACATCTCTTCAATACGCAAAGACATTGTCAAACGTGTTGTTAGTTGGGACTTTATGTTTATTCTTGGAAACAAAATATTGATACTTGTGACAATATTTCTTGTCAGTGACAAAATCTTGAGTTAGAACTATTAATTTATTTTTCCTTTTTTGACTTTTTTCTGAGCCATGTCCTCAAGATGTATCTTTGTTTGCATGTTATTGCCTCCTGAATTGCTGGCTAGTTCCTTTTGGCCTTGTCATGTGGAGGTTGCTGCTGAACTGATTTTGTAACGCCATGCTGCTTATGTTTTGGAACCTGTCATCTATTACTACAACATTCTTTAGTTCCTCACATCCTAGTGGAGAGGATTTACGTGCTCAGATCTGTGATATTTTGCTACACCATATGCTTGTTGCGATTTCCTAAATTAGAATTTTCATCTCCTCAGTATTGATGATAACGTGTTATTAGCACACATCAATAATAAAAGCATGCATCCCAATGTCAGTTTGTTTCTTTTTCCTCTTCTAGACATCCGGTCTGCTACATTGTAGTCATGTAAAATTTATTCTTCTGGCAGGGATGCGGAAGTTGCTGCAGCGTCTACAGATGCAATAAGAAAACTGGCTAGCCATTCGAAAGGCGTTGTATGTAGTATTCTGCTTTTTATTTTGGTCAATGACGTACATTTCTCCATGCCTTTGGTGATAGTTTGACCATATATTTTGGAAATAAGGATCTCTGTTGAATTTGATAAAATTTTCTGAAGGATATCATATTCCCCGAAAGCGGCAATGAAGCGACAAACCTCGTGAACTTGGCAACCACCTGTTCAGCTCTGGTATGGTTTTTTCTTATGAATGGTAAACGTGCTGTGTGCTGTATGCAATGAACATCTCTCTTCTGAAATTACTGCTTCACTTTCAGTCATGCTGAAATTAGTGTGAAAAAAACATGTCCAATGAGCAGTTCTCTTTTGAATTTAGTGCTTTACTTGAATTCACGTTGAGATAAATTGTTATTGTTGCTAACCAATTAATCATTGCATATGAACTTATTTTTAAATAAAGAATCCATGAGACAGAGATACTAATATTAATGTATACGTATTACTAAGGAGCCTTGGTGCAATGGTAGGAGTAACTACCATTTGATCAGGAGGTAATGACTTAAAATCAAGGCATCAGTCTCTTGCAAAAATGCAATGTAAAGCTACATAAAACTGACCCAACATATCTGGCCCTTGCTTGCACCCGCACAGCGGGAGTTTCCCGCATTAGGTTTCCTATTCTTTTAACCATCATACCTGTTATTTTTTCTAATTTTGGTGAAGCTTCTGCAACATTTTCACTTTGGAAATATCTTTTCAAATCCAAACTTGGTTTTACTTTTGCATCAATTGCACATAAAATCTGCATGACGTAATTCCAAAAATGCTAATATCTATAGTATGTGTTTTCTTCTCTGATTTAAACAGAAGACTATAATCATCTATCTATTTTCCTCCGGGTGTAATTGTGCTGGAACTTTTCTTACTCATCCCTCCAAAATTAAAATAAAAAAGGCCCAAGAAAAAGGAAATAAACTAATTAAAGTGGAACCCAATCTCAGAGGTGGTTCTTGATTCATCTGAACCTCCTTGAGCTGTGGTATGCTCTTGTCCTCTTCTATCAGCTGTTCTATTATTTCACAACTAGTACTTGAGCTTTTCGTTTTGCTAAGTCCTCAGGGACGAGTTAGAGTTTTAGCTTTGGTCACGAAGTTATTCTCCATTTCCACTTCTGTGGCATCAAGAGTATACAGCTCAAATCTTCTTAGCCTGTTGGAGACAGAAATTAGCAATTCAAATGATACATTAGCCACTTTGAGCAGCTTGGAACTCCTATATGAGGTTTGCTCCTAGCTAATTATAAAATTTTCCTCTACATGTGATAATTGCTGTTGCCTTTTGCTTGTAGCTTCATAAGTTCTTATCAGCTGTAATTTTGCATTATTTGGTTCGGTGGTAGTACAATATATCACTGGGATTTTTTTTTTTTTTTGAGAAAACTCAGGAAGTTCCGTGTCATAAGAGTTGTGCGCTCTTCATGCAAAGTATCAACATTTTGCAAAGTATCAACACTTTACCTATTTGACATAACACAGTGAGAATTTGATCGCAGAATTACATGTGCTGAATCTAAACCATAACTATCTAGTAATGTTGGTGATGTGACCATTTCGTAGAATATAAACTTGTCTTTATGCCAAGTACTTGTTGTTCTCTTTTTTCCCAGCCGTCGAGAAATTTGCTATTTTATGTTTTGTGCCTTCACCTGCTGTTCTGAGATGTGGATAGCCTGTAGTAAACATAGAAGAACATGAAAATATCAAGTAAGATACTCTA
This sequence comes from Solanum medicagineum, assembly GCA_026153255.1. Classification (NCBI taxonomy): domain Eukaryota; kingdom Viridiplantae; phylum Streptophyta; class Magnoliopsida; order Solanales; family Solanaceae; genus Solanum; species Solanum medicagineum. The sequence continues at coordinate 12,727,447 of JAPFFP010000099.1, forward strand.
AAAAGATAAGGTAGAGAACTAGGGTTAGGTATTTACTCAAAGCAAAGTTTTCCTTATCTGCCTTTAACACCTTATCAAAACTTTGAATCATGTGATGTGGCAGAAAGGCCATATAAATTTAGGAGCTTTTTCTTGCGTACGTTCTTCTTTCTCTAGCTAGAGGGGGTCTAGTGATGGCGCATATCAAATACTCTCCTTTTGTTTGGGGATGTGTACTTGCGTGTTAAGCTGCTATATTTTTTAGTCTACAATCACTTTGTAGCCTTTTCTTCAATTTATTCCTGATTGGTGTTTTACTTGTTTTTCTTGTATGTGCGGGGTTTGAATGAAGTTGGCTGATGTTCAGCACAGCACTGAGTTCTTGTCAAGGACTAAGCTTCTCCAAATTCTTACTTCCATTATCAGGTCTGCACATGAGAATTGCTGCTTATGATTCTGAATTTGATGTTCTAGTCATGCAATGATTCTAACTGTCATATATGTTTCTTCACCTGTCTATCTTCCCTAGTGATGCTTCTGCTGAATCAATTTTGCGATCAAGAGCAATGATGATAACTGGAAGGCTGATGGCTAGGGAGAATGCCTTTGATGAATCTGGTGATACTCACATATACTTCTTCCGAATCTTAATTTTCAGCCATATTTGTTTGTTTGAAACTCATTAACTTTACAATTTGTAGGTATGTTGATTGAGTATTAGAGTTCCATTTTTTATTAGCTTATCACTAGAGTGATGAATAAGACATGTACATGGCTTTGGTATTGTATTCAGGTTTTCTGGTGCATAATTAATGAACTCGTGAGTGTGTCCAAGTAGATTTCTTTCCATCAATTAATTCAATATCTGATTGAAGCCCACCTATGTGTTAGGTACAAAAATTTTTATATCCAAGAAATTTAACGTCGCGGTTTGGCATATTTTAATTAGAAAGAATGTAGGAGGAGCTCAATTTCATCCTCAAAATCTATGATATATTCTAGTTAAGGAAATATCCATGTCCAAGAGAGTGTGTATGTATATAGGTAGGCTTTGGTTTTGTGAAAGAAATTGGTTCTCTGTGTGTAGTAATTAAATAAGTAGGCTCTGGTTTCGTGAAAGAAATTGGTGTCCAATGTTAAGACTCCTTAAGGCAATGGATGGGCGGCCCAAAATTCTTATTAACCATTTTGAAAACTTACATAACCTAGGTAGGATGACTATAGGACAACACCCTCATGTGAATGAATCTAAGCATCTAATCAAAAACTCAAGGCCCTTTAAGACAGGGTATCAATGGCCCAAGATCGTTACTGACGTCAATTGGAATCCCATTTTCAACCCATGTGGGACTACAGAACTCAACAGGTTTTAATGCACGCACGATTGAAGTGTTATAACAACTGCAGTTAATAAGATGTTGGTTGATCTTAAGTATTCGTGATTTATTTTATGTAGGAACTAGGAAGGTTATGTACATAGTCTAGCAAAATTAATTCCTTGCTTGGTATTTCTTTCTTCCCCATTGTTTTCTAAGTTACCAACTCAATATGTATCAAAAGAGGATGGGGTCGTATTATGTGGTATGTTTTCTGTAGAGTTATCTGGTGCCGCATCTTTTGTTGTAATATATCCTGCCTTATCTTTTGTTATTCCATTGCAGGTTTTGTTTGTGTTGAGACGAAAAGTCCCACATTGGTGGTTAATGAGATAGGTGGACTCCTTATAAGGCTTAGGCAATCCTCCTCC
>JAPFFP010000099.1:12729272-12751592 GCA_026153255.1 Solanum medicagineum
TTATAAGGCTTAGGCAATCCTCCTCCCTTTGAGCTAGCTTTTGGGGTGTGAGTTAGGCCCAAGACCTAATTTCAACAGTTTGCTTGCATAATAACACTCTGGCAGATGGGCAAAATCATATTTGACTGAAATCTTTTTATGACTTTCAGGTTTGAGAAATCTTATTTCTGCCATTGATGGAAGATTCAATTTCTTAGAAAGTCAAAATGCAGATGAATGTGAGTGTGCTCTTGAAGCATTGGGACAAATTGGATTGTGTAAGTTTTTCATTTCTCTATATCTAGGTCCACGTTATGCAGCTCAATATCTCCTTGACAGAAGAATACCTTGTGCTTAATTTATTTTGACAAAACCTTTAAATAGCTGAAGTAGTTTTTATTTAGGCTTTTTAAAAATTAATGACAACACATTGTTCTTATGAGACCTAGACCCTTACTTATTTTTTTAAGTATCTGAACAAAGTGAATAATGTAAGAGTGCATGACATTAGTAAGAGAGTACTGAACATTCCTCACGTCTTTTCCTTTTTTCTTGAGAAGTTAAAAGGCTTTTTGTTGATGTCAAAACAGTACAACATTATCACTCCAAAATAAGAGATAAAAGAAGAACGAAAGATTAGACTAGGCTGACTAACATAGCCTCACTGTACATGAAGGGTTTCAAAAGCCTCTAGAATGGTCTCAGCTTTGCCTATGTATTCCATTTTACACCAAGAAGCAAACAAAAGCAAACAATTGAACTTGATCTTCCAGATTGGGTTGGTTAATCCTTAAAAGCATCTTTGGTTCCTTTCTCTCCGAATTGTCCACCACTACCATAAGCATCTTTTCCTTACCCTATATGCAGTATATTTCTTGTTTCCCCTTTAATTACATTTTTTTTTTTTGGGTGCTTGGTATCATTAAAAATGTAGAAAGATTGAAGGTCTGATGCTATAATTTCTTAAATACCCTATAGAGATCTTAATGCAAGAGAAAAACTGGTCTAACTCAAGGGTGGGCCTGGTGGTAATAGACTTGAGCCTTGGGGTTTGCTCCCTTTCAAGGTCTCAAGATCGAAACCCACTGGGTGCAAACAATTTCTGAGGGCCATCGGACTGGGTTAAACCTGAATTAACCGTGGTGCACTTGCGGGAAACTCCTTGCCGAGGGCCTGTGCATCCCCGGGATTAGTTGGGGCTCTAAGAGACTTGGACACCCGGTGCAAATTAAAAAAAAAAAAAACTGGTCTAACTCAGTGTCTAAGAACTAAGCCATGGATGACCATCACACGTAAGGACCTAACGTGGTGCTGTCAATGGTCATTATTGTGCTTGAATTGTTGGTCCAATGACGTTATTAAAGCTATCTAAAAAATCTAGTTAATGGTATCAGCTATTATTTGTTGGTGCATCTGGTCAGAAAGGTATCCTGGGTGATCTGCTGGAATCTCAACTCCAAGTAACCTCTAAAAGCCAATTTGTTTACTTGGTCTGTTTATCTGACTAATCTGAACCTTTTTTTGGATTGTGCCATATCTCCATTTATAGCTTGAACTTGTGTACAGACGCAGAATCAATCTTCCTTTTGTTATTTTTGCTTATGCATCTGCTTGGTGCTATTAATGAAACCTTCCTAACTTCATCAAAAAGAAAAACTGTTCTGATGACGAGTGGGAAAATGCTTAATGGGCTAGAATGGGTTATGTCTAGTGATGTACTAGCTCCAATCCATATGCTTTGTATAACCATGTGACGTGATGGTAATCCGACTTCTATGCATATTTTGATCTTTCTGGACGCTAGCCCTGTTTTTGAGTATTAGAGTTGCTTCATAAGTATTCTCAAGTGTCAATACAGTACTAGATTGCAGCTGGTGGTAATTGATTCTGATCTCATTCTTCTAGCATCCTTTGTACTAGATAGTAGATATCACTGCATATGCTTAGCTAATATTCTATCCTCTCATCAAATATTCTTTAGTCTGTCCTCTTGTTCTTGATGTGCTATGTTTCTCAATAGTACTGGTTCCTGCATTCATGCAGAAACATGTTTTTATGATTGACCATCTTTCTGGCACTGTGTAGTTCACTGTGACACATGCCTTTTCAACCCATGTTCTCTTGGTTAAGAGATTATGTCATAATTGAAATTCTTTTCTTGGCCTTGACATTTTGCAGCCAACAAAGGGGCAGCATCGCTTCTCTCAGGTACACAACCTGCAGGAAGACATGTGATTTATGCAGCTTTTGATCGGCAACAGCATGGTAAACAGCTGGTAAGCACATCTTTTCTGCTGACATTTCCATTCTGCTATGAAAATTGAATGAGAGTTTCTAGGGGCCGAGCTTTTAACTTATGTTATCCATGTCCATATACACCACCTCGATTTTATGAATGTCGTGTGATGATGTCAACTTATTATTGTATTCTAATATAATTCAGCTAGAAGCAAACAGGATACATTATCTATATCTATTGCTTAAACTCTGTGCGGAACTCATGTAGACTCTGACTTCATGATTTAAAGAGAGTCAGAAATTTGTGACTGGCACAATCTTTACTTTAGACTTCCTTTGAATGCAAAAACCAGGCAGCATTGCATGCTCTTGCAAACATTGTTGGAGAAACTCGTGCAGAAAATGATGCATTGCTGGATGGCGATGCAGAGCAGATTCTTCGGCGCCTGATCTATGAAGCAGCATCCAAGTCTTCAAAGCTGACACCTTCAGTGAGTTTGATTTTGTGTGACATCTGGCTTCATGATTTTTTCGGAAAACCTGCAATCAGCACTCCATGTCCCCAAAAAAGAGAAGGGGAATTGAGAGACAGAGAGGGTAAATAACTGGATTATAAATAAAAGGAAAACATCTGAGATGCATTACCTTGGTGGGCTGAAGATTTTATTGGAATTTGATGTGCATGAACCTGTTGTTAGGCTTGTGTTCAACACTAATAGCCTGTTTGGCCAAGCTTTTGGGAAAGCAAGAGTGCTTATTTTAGAGAGTTATGGTGTTTGGACAAACTTTTAGGAACAAAATAAGTGTTTTTGAGCAGTAGTGGAAACTATTTTTCAGAAGTTAAAAAAGAGTAGTTTTCCCCAAAAGCACTTTTGGAACCTTGACCAAGCACAATTACTGCATTAATATTGTTAAAAGTGCTTTTGAAATCGATTAGCCAAACACATACTCCTACTCTCCAAAAGTACTTTTTTGAAAAACACTTTAAAAAAATTGCACGTTTCAAAATAAGCAGATTATGTAAGTTTGCCCATATAGGCTATAGTTCTTCAAATTCTTCTTTTGACTTTTTCCTAATATAATTTCTTGACTTGATGTTTTTTTTTATTTCTGATCTTTTTTTCATTTTAACCCTTGGTTATTTATCTGAATTGTTTGTTGTGACAGGGTCTCTTGTTATCAGTTCTTCAACAGAATTCAGAAATTCGTAAGGCGGTGAGATATATCTCTACAGCTAATGACTTATGTCAACTCACAGAGAGGAACAGTTTGAAAAGCTTCCTCGTTATGTTATCCTTTTAAAATTTACTATCTGAAGTAGCTATTCCTTCCTACTTAGTTGTCTCTGTGGAAAGTTTTAATTCCTTTTAGCTGCACAGTGATATGTGTGATGCATGTGAATCGTTTCTACTTAATTTAGATTTTACAATTAACTAAAGTGTGTAGAGGAATTATGACTACAAAAAAGGGTACTCTATGCTTATCTCTTCATTTATGTATTTTCTGTAGAGTGCAAAGTAAGGAAAACCATTTCATGATGCTGCACATGTTGATGTTCCACTTAGAAACACGGATAGTATCTATGATTGTTTAGTAGTTGTCGAGCATATGATATGATTAAGTAAATAAAATTGTGCTCTCTCCAACTTAAGCTTTTGTACGAGATGGTCACCCTTCTCGTACAAAATTGTGCTCTCTCCAACTTGGGTTCGAGTTCGCCAACCTTTATCAAGAAGAACTTTCATGTGCTTGACTCAGAAAAAAGAATCAAGCTCGCACATGAGGGGCATGTTGAGAATATAATTAAGTATAAAAATGTGTGCTCTGTAACAAATTAAATTTTAAGATGTGATGGCCAGTTTTTTCGTGATCCCCTTATTATTGGTATTCATTTTTTTATTTGGTTAAATTATGTTGTCTTGTAATTCTTCAGTTAGTAGTTCAGTATTATCTTGTGGTGACTTCATTTACTATTTGTTGAATTTTTCACATTTTCAATAATCAGGACATCTTCTTTAGATCTTCTTGCTCAATTTGGTATCTGTTTTATTCTTTTTGGTGCTAACGTATATTCATCACTGTTATTTATAAACATGAAGATAAACGGATTGTACTTCTTAAGGCAGGTGTAAATATACACCATGTAGCTTCTCACAGTTAGTAAAAGTCAGGATCTTCTTATGTTTTACAGGGCTACAGAGTGATAACTGGGTTGGTGATGCGACCTTGGTGCCTGATGGAGGTTATCTCCAGACGGGAAATAATAGATATAGCAACTGATGCATTTACAGAGACAGAAAAGATAGGTTTGTATGCTAATATCCAATTGGCTTGACAGTATGCTCTAACATTGTTTTTATGTGTACAAGTATCTTCTGTTTGCATATAAAAATGCAGAAATTTGGTGACATCTTTTTTTGGCATTTTCTCTGATTGGTCGTGTCTTCACTTAAAGGACTTCTGTGATACTGCATTTTTCTCATTCAACCTTCTGTTGGCCCATATTTATGTGAAGCTGCAAGTTGTGTATTTCTTGTTTTAATTATCTGTTCATCCTTTACCCTGATAATTCCATTAACAAATATTGTCTATAACTTACCATCTCTCCGTACTACAAAAGTTGCATTATCAACGAGTGATTTTTTACTCATCTGGCTAAGGAGGATGTTAACAATAGGATCAATCACTTACCATTATGCCAAAAGCTATAGCTCGATAGCAAAGGCACAACTTTATTTCCTGACTAAGTCCACTGTGTAAGCGCCATGTTCAATCATGACTCCTGCACAGGCTACCCAGCCCCTCTTGCCATAGACAGGATGTTGGCATTACCCAAGAATCCCCTCCCAATACCTGTCTCCTACAACATGTTGGTCTTGAAAATCAAATCCATGACTTTGGCTGTGATACTACTTGTTAGGATCAAACACTTATCATTGTGCCAAAAGCTATAGTTGATAGAATATGTGCAACTTTATTTTTTTAACCAAGCTAAGCACCATGTTCGATCACAACTCCGACCCCGGCCACCCTGTTTCGCGTGTGCCTTGCCATAGGCAGGAGGTTGGCATTACCCATCAAAATGAGATGAAAAACCACTCTCACTTGGGCCTTAATTGAAGTTGTATGTGTCTCCATTTATATCTTAATATGTATTCTATTGCACACTGTAACTATTTCGCATAATATTTTTGAAGTTTGAGAAATATTTAAACTCTGTTATGGGCATTTCTTATTTTTGTTTCCATCACAAGTTCTTTTTATATAAAACTCTCAATGGCTCCCATAGATAAAGGGTTGAACATATATCTTTAATGGGAATGAATTGAAGGGCTAAAAATGCTGCAGCTGGAATCTCAATGCCCAATCCCAGTATCTTAGGGTCTTGCTTCTTTCCCAAAATATACCATAAGTATCATTGATGACATAGTTTAACCACCTGAAGAGCGATTATATGTTGACAAAATAACTGTGAACCTTTGTGAAGCAGTTTGGCTTTGCCTGAAGTTGGTTAATTTTCAGGTATGGAAGCTAGACATAAATGCTGCCAGTCAATCTACAAAGGTTTCACCTCATCTAGTAAATTGATTGCTGACAAAGAACTTTCGGCTATAGCTACAAAGGTGCGTCTTTCCTGCTTTATACACTTGTGTTCAAATCTTTACAGTTTTACTTACGGTTCATTGTGGATCTGAGATGGGATTGGTCTTCAATCGTAGAGTTCCCTATTTTAGAAGTTTTGACGTGTCCTTATTTTCACCCCTATATATACATATTTTATACCTACGTACTATAGATACAGACAAACATGTCAGTGTCCAGCCTATTTTTGCATTTGACTTTTCTTTGTGCAAGTATCAATGGTGAATTTGCAACAACATTACCCAATGTAATTCCATAAGGGGGGTGGGGAGGATCGTGGGTGCATAGCCTACCCTTACATTGTGATGGTAGAGTGGTTGTTTCTGATACACCTAAGATCAAGTAACTCACATCAAAGATCAAGTATGTAAAACAAAAATAGCAGTGAAGAAGCCACACTGCAAAACAATGGAGAAGAGAATATTAGCAACAACAAACAATATAATAACCGAAGCAAATAAAACAACAGGTGTCATTAAAATGGAAGAATAAGAGTAATAATAACAATACTGATAAAGAAATTAGACAACCTTCAATTACCTTCCCTTTTTTTTGATAAAGTAACACAACCTTCAATTACCTATCAACCTTCTATCTAATCTTTAACCTTTATATCCTCCTATTCTAGGGTCATGTCTCTTTTGGAGTTGATTTTAATTAGCAGAAAGCCAGGTAATGAAAGCCTGTCGGGTCATAGAAAAAGAAAATAAATAAAGCCCAACAACTAAGATTCCTTGAAATTTGTCCTCGTTAAGCTGCAGATGTGTCATGTCTTGTCTATATTTCTTCGGCCAACCTCTACCACTCCTTAGATTAACCTTGGACGACCTCTCACAGTTCCTCACTGGGGCATTTGTGCATTTCCTCTTAACATGCCCGAACAATCTCAGCCTCTCTTCTTACATCTGCTCCACCATTGAGGTCATCCCCTCCTTGTCCCAAATATCTTCATTTCTAATCTCATCTCTCTTGGTATGCCTACGCATCAATCTCAACATCATCATTTCTGCTACTTTAGCTTTTGGACATGCGAGTTTTTGATTCACCAACACTCGGCCCAATAAACAGAACTGGTCACATTGGTGCGTTCGCCTATGTAGTTATTGAAGAAGTTAAATGTTTCATTCAGTGAATTTGCCTATTTATATTGTCAACTGCATGGAATATTTAAGAATGAGACTAGCCACAACGGTAGCAATAGGAGAGTAAACGAATTGAGATGTAATTTAGATAAAGTCCAAGTTAAATCTTCATAAACACAATCTTTTAGCCCAAGTAAATGTCTTTTAAGATGGCCGAGGACTGATAGCCAAAGTGACTAGCATTAGTTTGACCAATGATTCTTCATTTCTATTCCTTTTTTCCTCCTGTTGACAATGTGCTTTCCTACATTTGTATTATGACAATGTTCTTTTCTGCAGCTGGAGGAAGCTGTCAATAGAGGTCCTTATCTAGGAAGAAAGCTTTCTGAAGCACAACCTGAAGTGATGACTGAGCAGAGATTTTAGTCTTCTCAACATTGTGCTATTTTCAGCCTTGACCTATCATCCTTAAGATGTTAACCCTCAGTAGTACATAGTGGATCAACTTGCTTGCTCACTTCCCTTGTAAAAAGTTCCCTTTTCTGTAGGCAATCAGCAACAACGATTGTATACTAGATGTCTATGCATTTGGTGCTAACTGCTAAACTCGCTTTGTGTTTGTCTCATGCCGAATTGATACATGCTTGAACTCGAGCTTGTTTAGATGAGCCAACTTTGAGCTGAAAAATCTCTGTTGATTCTTGGTTGGCTCTACTATTGTGCGATTATCGTATTTTACTGTTGTTCTCACATCGGGTATCTTTACTATTTTGTTGTCAATACTGTTCTGTATTTTCATTGTAATTCTTTGCTCTCCTATAGAACAATCTCTACCAATCTCAAGGTATACCCTTTTCTTTTCAGACTCCATTTATGGGATCACATTGAGTATATTGTTATTGCGTTCTGTGTGAAGTCGAAGTATCATCGTGTTCAAATAAATGAAAGATAATAAGCATTGCAACAGATAATGAAAGAAATTGTGTCCCTGATCACCAGTTGGCCATACGCAGATTATCACGAGATAACATAATTCTGAGCGTGCGGCACGAATAGCCATTTTTATGACGCATATTTAAGGAACAGTAGAAATTTACAAAAAGTTTAAATTTAGCAGCCTAAAAATTAAATTTGGAGTTGTTGGGTTGAAGTTGAAAATTAAGGATCTCAAGTTATAAAGTTCAGTCTTTAAGTTCTAATTCGGACTCCTGAGATCAAAAGTTAACATTGTAGTTATAGTACCATACCATGTCATATAGTATCATACATTACAAAATTACGACAAATCACCATCTAAATAGAGGGTTAAAATCTTGTTTGTGAAGCAAAGTTTGTTAAATTTGAAATTTTTTAACAGTTCAAAATCACTCGCCTTCGATGTTCTTTGTAAATCACCGAGCAAAAGTGAACTGATCTCATCATCTCTTTCGTCTTTTTTTTTCATTGGGCTAACTGGACGGTAAAACATGGCCCATATAACACATCAGCCTCCACCAAACGAGCCCATAATCAAAATCAAAAGAAAATAAGACTGCGGATAAGATGAGATACCATAATACCCATTGCCAAGTTCTCAAGCTTTTGCTGTAGAGAGACAGAGAAAGAAAGAGCCATGGCCGGAGCTTGTTTATCTTCTTCTTGTTTGAGCCTTACGACAAAATTCAACACCCTTTCTCTCAGCGGACCACACTCAAATGCTGATGCATTTAGGTCACTCAGCTTTTCTGCTAATACTTCTCTCAATCTCTTCTCTAATGGTATGAGCTTCATTTACAACGAATCCATCACTTCAAGAATTCCTTTTTATCTTTTGTTTTGTTTTTTCCAAAGATTAAGCTAGCACTGATAGGAATTGAAATTAAAAACGTTCTTTTTGTGCTTAATTGAAGTTCTTGTTTGATATGCCTGCTGATGGGACTACCAAAATATTTGACCTTTTTCGTGTGTGTGTGTGTTTGATTTCTCAAATAGTCACATTTTCTGACTAGAGTGACTGAGAAATTCACTGTTTTTTGGGTATTTACTAATTTCAAATTGGTTCATAGAATTTAGAGTTTTATGGCTCTAGGGATTTTCTTTGAATTGCAGGGACTGTTTCACTGAATCCGGTGCGAATGCCCTTTCGTCGTTCAATCGTTTGTGAGGCTGCTCCAACAAAGAAAGCAGATTCTGCAGCCAAAAGGGCAAGACAAGCTGAAAAGAGGAGACTTTACAACAAGGCTAAAAAGTCTGAAGTCAAGACTCGGATGAAGACAGTAAGTTGCTTTCACTTTTTGGGTTTAGTTATGTTTATTAATTAGTTTTAACTGAATTATTTTGTTTTTCTGGTGGCAATTTACTTCTCTTCATTGATTTTGCATTGTTCTTATTAATATTTCTATACATCATGTTTGTTGAGTTCTTCTGCAATGTTTTTCTTACTGCACAATTGATATTTCCATGTTTGTTTATTTATCTCTAATATTTTTTTGAGTCTCATCTGCCGAAAATGTTAACTGTTAACACACTAACCTACTGATGGTTTTGGGATCTTTGAGGCAAAAGTGGGGTCAGAATAGGAGCTTTGGATAATAGACTGAAGTTCAATTTCAATAAAATAGTAATGGTCATTTGTGCTAAGCAACTCTTGCATGACCTTTGTTGTCTTTATCAAATAGCAGTTGTCAACTACGAGAAATATGAGTATACATGTGTCAAAATAATCACCTTTGCACTGTCTCTCTGCTGTTAGAGATGTCTCTTGAATATGTTAAACCAAAGGTTAAAATCATGGAGCAAAATGTCATTTCTACTTGTGTCTTCTTGCTAGACGACTCTCTGAAACTGCAAGTACTACCTTCAGTTTCATTTAGCTAATTCTAATCATTTGGATAAAATTTGAAAGCTATCCTAATCTATTGGATGAAGACGTGAAAAATTAAAAACAATAACCTTAAAGACTAGTGTTGTGCCTTGGATTGCAGTGGAGTGTCATAATTCTGCAGTCAGCATGGCTTCAGCGTCCAGCTTTTGTGGCTGAATCATAGCTTTTAGGCCTATTTGGCGGCTATAGAGCTCTCTTATGGAGTCAGCGAAGTCATTTTCCTTCTGTTCACCTTTTTCCTAATCTTCAGAGTTCCCGGAAGAAGAATATTGTTTGTCGAGGGCATTGATATCTAAGATATGGAGATAATTCCCCATCATAATTGTCTTTTGTTCCCTCAATCTATATAGACATATAGTAGGTGATCCCAGAATCTGTATGCCTGAAAAATTTCAAGATTTTTGGATAGACAAAGCCCCTATATTACTTAATTTTAAGATAAAAGACGTAAGAAGCTACTCTGATATGGCCGTTGTACCATCCGGCAGAGTGAATTGACGAGGACATAAAAATTGCGCAATAACATAGGAGAAGGGTTCCATACCTAACAAGAGTTGTTTCTCTCTGAATGGTAACTTGAATTGGAAGTACAATTTGATTTTACTTGACTGATTTAGTGGAGATTTAAATGGTAATTGAGAGTGATGAACGAACTTAGTGAGAAAGAATCGGCTATTCTGAGAACTTTGTAATACAAATAAAGTCATTTCTAAATAAAGTAATGCTGATTAAGTTCCATAAATCTATATTTTATCAAAAAGATCCATGGATCTACTTTGAGTTCACTTCTCAAATCTCGGGTGTACTCAGCTTTGTGCGACATAGGTCAATTTTCGTGGACTGCACCTGGCTGCATTTACAGCAAGAAATTAATAATTTGAGGAAGATGAAAAAAAGCATTTTCCAGACACGCTGACAAACACATTGAGAAAAAGATATAGCTAATTCAGGCTTCTTCATCTCAGCATTCGGAAGCTAACCTTTGTTCTTTTCTAGGTTTTGGAAGCATTGGAGGCATTGAAGAAGAAACCCGATGCACAGTCAGAGGAAGTTGTTTCAGTTGAGAAATTGATAGCGCAGGCATATTCTGCAATTGATAAAGCAGTTAAATCTGGGACACTTCACAGGAACACTGGCGCGAGAAGAAAATCTCGTCTTGCTAGAAGGAAGAAAGCAGTTGAGATCCATCATGGCTGGTATGTTCCTGCTCCAGTCACTGAACCTGATGTTGTAGCCACAGCTTGATGTCAATCCACATTTTTCATAATCAATGTAAAGCAGTGGCATCTTGTGGAGAATTCAGCTTCCTAGAGTATGATCAGATATTTTTCATTCTTCATATTGTATATGACCTCCTTGTGCAATCAATTTCTACTTCTTTTTTGTTCTTCAGTTGAAAATTATGTGTACTTCCATTTTGTGTCTTGAACATAATGTCATTGATGTTTAGGGTTCAGAGATTCCAGTCCCACTTCTGGGATTACACTGAGTATGTTGTTGGCTAGAATTTAGTATTTGAGATACATCTTCAAATTTATGTTTTTCGAGATGTTATGGGATTACACCGAGTATGTTGTTGGTTAGAATTTAGTGTTGGTGAGATATATCTTCAAATTGATGTTTTACGAGATGTTATGGGATTATACAGAGTATGTTGTTAGAATTTAGTGTTCATGAGATGCATCTTCAAATTGACATTTTTCGAGATGTTAAAACACTCTGATAAGTGTAAAAAATCTATATACTGTTAGAGTGTGTTACTTAAGTCGCTCGTTGACTCTCTTCCTTTTTTTGTGTGTGGCATCATTGCTCTTTTTTGGCAACATTTACTAATTAGAAATTTAATTTGAAAGTTATATTTCTACTCGAATATTTTCAAGATGATGAACACCAAGTATTTTTCCTTGCGTGGATCCAACGGAAATTTGATCAATTGATCAATTTTTTTTTTCTACTAACAATGGCATATTTTTTTACTTTAGAAAAATGAAGTTACTAAAACAACGTTTGCTATTTCAATAAGAAAAATTCATCTCGAACTTTTATCTTCTGTAAAACATTTTAGAGTATATAAAGGGTCAATTTTAAATTCACTTTCACAAATATTTTTAATTTCCGTGAATTAATTTTCGCCCTTAAGGTCATAAAAACTATATATAGAATATAATAAATTCAACACCTACGTCATCGTCAAGTAAAATACGTGTACATATACTACTTATACGGTTCCAAATATTTAAAATTATAAATTAATTTTGTAAATTACCTGACGTCTGAACAAAATATATGTAAGATTTAAAGTTTTTAATTTAATTTTACTAAAATATTACTACTACAGATTAAATGAGTCATTTTAAGAGAAACAAAAAATAGATAAATCGGTACTCTTTAAAAATAAGCATAGGAGATAGATGTGTTTGCCTCCTTTAGATATTAAGAGTTTTTTGGGGATAGTTAGGTATCATAGAAGATTTATTGAAGGGGGTTCTTCTCTATTTTGTCGTCTTTGACAAAATTGATTCGAAAGAAGGCAAAATTTGTGTGGATAAATGAGTGCGCAAAAAGTTTCCAAATCTCAAAAGAACAACTAACTTTGGCTCTAATCCTGACCTTATAGGAATATAATGATGCTTTACGGGTTACTTGTATCTATACTTTTTAATTTTGGATATATATATACATAGACAATTTAAATTTATATAATATTGAATACGTAAATCGATGTATCTTATGTGGTGACTTATCACATAAAAGTTTATTTTTAATTTTATATAAATTTAAATATTTATCTGTGTACGTTTAAAATTATTGATTAGGGGTGTGCATCGATCGTTTGGTTCGATTTTATACATTATAAGTTCGATTTTATCAATTTTCGATTTTTAAATATGCTAAACCAATAACACATCAATAAAATAATTTTTATCGATTTTCGATTTAAGTTCTTAATAGTTGATTTTCGATTTACCCTCTAAGGATGATAATGAAGACATGCATTAATATAAATAAATAAAGTACAAAAGAGTAAAGATTAAAGACTAAATACTAAAGTGAGTAACTAATCACTTAAGTATGATAAAGATTAAAATAGGTAAAATACTACTATGGTGTCCTATAACTATTAAATTACTAATATTTAATATTTACAAAGTGTAAAATAGTTAATTATTATAATTTTATTGGATTATCGATACCGATATTGAACATATAATCTAATAATTTATTTTTTTAAAATTATAAAAATTAATAACATAATAATTTAATAATAATAAATCAATAATATTTTTATCCGTTCAATTTATGGATGTTTTACCGAATTAGAGATTTTTTTTATTACATTTATAACAACATTAAAAGATAGGAGTAGGTAGCTTTGAAAAGTTTAATGAAATCTGTGCCACATGTAATAATAAGTCGGTCTTCTTCTGGAATTTTGACACTTCTCTTCAGTGTGCTGTGGCTAAAATTATAAAGCCTTAAACCCCTCACTAAACATTGTTCTTTTCATCTTGTCTTAAGAAGGGTTTCAGTTTTGAGGAATTGGGGCTGAGCTTGTGTGAAGTGAAAATGGGGAGACTATTTTTGGTGGATCTTGAAGGCAAAACTTACAATTGCAAATTCTGCAAAACCCAACTTGGCCATGCTGATGATCTTGTTTCCAAGGTACAATTTTTCCCTCCTTTTTTTTTCTCTTTTTCTTGATTTTTTTTGGTTGAGTGACTAGATATAGCTGTGTAAACTCCTGATCTTTCATTGTCATGGGCGTATATCACTTTGGTAAAAGTAAAAAAATCTCTGCTTCTTTTTGTAGTTAGTAAAATGAGTATATTGTTTATGTTGTTTAGTGCAAATGTAACGTTCTTTGAGATGAGGTTTTTTCGGAAACAATCTCTCTATCTCTGTGAGTGAGGTGGTGGTAAGGTCCGCATACATACCCTTAGTCGCCACTTGTGGGATTCCACTGGTATGTTGTTGTTAGTGCAAATGTAACGTGTTTCTGGTTAATTCAGAAGTTTCAAAACTCTATGAATTTGTCATCATGAAGCTGAATTTACCATTAGAAAAAAGGTTGATTCAGGAAGAGATGGAAGAGTGTGAAAATTTTATCTGACGTTAAAAATGTTGTCAATATGATTCAGAAACGAGTGGCTGTTTCATGGGAGATAGAAGTGATGTGTGAAGACATTTGGAAGCTCTCGAGCATGTTGGATGATGTGGATTTTATATATATAGTTCTAGATGTTTGAACTAACTAAGTAGATTATAGTTTAGCTAGATTTTCTATTTCTTTGTTGAAGGAGATCTCTTGGGAGAAGTTTATCCCAAGTTGGATTGTACATCTAAGGGTACATTTGAATGTTGTAGTTCATTGATGCGGTAATTCAAAGTGTTTAGTTTCGGTGAAATAAACTTATGAATCTGACAAGTTTTATGCTGGATGTCAGCATACCGCAACCCTCCTCTTTTGTTTAGGCTTGGGAACGGCAGGTGCACAAGCTCAAACATGCAGAGCGTGGGATATATACTCATAATACAGATTGTTTGATTCTTTGGAGTAAAGATTTGGACGTTAAATGCCGTAGGAGTGATGACCAATCGAACTCCGTTTTTTCTAAGAACTCAATTGCAGATTCTTCTCTGTTGCGTGCGTCAAAAGCAAAGGCGTGTTCAGGACTTAGAGGTTCTGGCTGCCACATTGCTTTGAACATAGGTGCTTTGCTATTTATGCGATCCAAATAGAGTAAGCATTTTGTCGGTTTGATCAATTACTTTGGGCTTCGGTGAGGGTTAATTGTCTTTCTCTCTCTCTCTCTCTCTATATATATATATCTCCAAATAGAGTAAACATTTTGTCGGTTTGATCAATTACTTTGGGCTTCGGTGAGGGTTAATTGTCTTTTTTCTATATATATAGACGAATGATCCAATGGAGAAATGTAGCAATTATGACAACTTGGCACAAAGCATAAAGCTTCCAATAATGTTTTCAATATTATAGATATACATCATTCATTTGCAAATATCCTCGACAAGTTTCTGTATTTTGAAAACGGCCAATGATGACATCATTACTTACGTCGGAAAATATTTTGTGTTTTATGTAATAAACTAAATAATTATTTGAATATTGATCGCCAATGCTATTTCACACTTTATTTTTATTTGCATCATGGATTAAAATGCTGTTTGCACAGTTGATAAATAAATCTCCCACAAGATATTTTTTTCTTTTGTGAGATTACTAGTTCCTTACAAGTTGGAGAACCTGGGTTCACCACATTACCTGTGAATTATGGAAAATGTCGAGTTGGTAATGCAAATCTTAAATTTGTCATTAATTAGGATAGTACTTTCCCATGGTCGTTATTCTTCCCTTGTCATAAATTAGCAAAGGAATTAATTAAATTCTAGCTAGCCATTCCAAGAATTCATCCATCAAAACATTCATTCAGCAGGGAAGTTGTTCTCTTTTAGAGGGAAAGAAAAGACTTTGGGGATAGAAAGGAAGCCCAAAAAAAGATGAAAGTACTGGAGAGGGCTGGAATCGTACTCACTCAACTTAGGAGTTTCCAGAGTTTTGCCAGTGGAACCATATATTATTTTGTTCAATGGGTGGCACTTTTAACTACTTGTTGTAAATTCTCTCTATATATACATATATATACCGAGTCTTGGGTGAGGCTTGCGAGGGGCGTGGTACCCCCTCGGCCTTAGTAGATCCACCTCTGGTTAAAAGAAACTCCTTTTTTCACTCAGAAGTAAAAAATATATGCATAAGAATAGTCTAGCGACAATAGGTGATATAAGTGGGAAACTCGAAGCAGGGAAAATTAACTGAAACTTCAACTGGAGTTCAAGAAGTTTCTTTTATCCCATTGTGTATGAACTGTCAGTTTACTTGCTTTGTGGTGGTGTATTGCATGAGAGCATAGTGTTTCGTATTTTCTGCATAAATTGCACATTAGTGTGCGATGGCTAACCATGTCTGACGAAATCTCCTTATGCTATTTATTCAGGCTTTTCATTGCCGCAGGGGAAAAGCATACCTGTTCAATAATGTGTGAGTGGCCTCTAACTATTCTCAACATCAGACTGATAGTATACAATGCTGCTTCATGAATCAGTATTTTTGTTTTACAAGTGATTTAATTTGTCGATAAACTTGCATCCATTCGTGACTGACAACTGGTGCTTTCTTTTTTTCGGTCTAATATGTTACTGTTTCTTTATCGGGAGAAAGTGGTGTTTAATATGTTCAGCGCATCGTTAGGACACTGGATAAATTAAGTTTTAGAATAAAGGTGTTTCTCCTTAGTAGCTAAGTATACCATTGACAACCTGCTGCGTCTATTTTCAGCGAGTTATTGGCAATACCATCATTTTTATACAACACAATGTCATTTGTGACGAAGTATTCGTTGAATATATGATATTCCTTGTTCAGACATGTTTTTCATTTTATTCTCAAAATTGTAAAGGTTTTGTTATTTATAATTGTACAAAGATGGTATAGAAAGACAAGCCAGACACTCTTACATCAGGTGTCACATTTGAGTTGTAAGTTTCAATGGCTCGCTCGGCATGAACTAGTCATTATGTGCATTTGAGCATGACTGTCTGGCTTAGATCACATTTGGATATAGCTTTTGCTTGGTTGTTCAAGGTATGTACTGTACATACTTACGTATTGTGCCCGCAGTCTTGTTGCCCGTCTACCCTTCAGCATTTGGGTATGTACTGTACTTTTATTGCATGGTGTAAACTGACATTTCTGAGCGGCTATAGTCAGTAGAAGACCACTTTGCTTTTTTAAAGATGTTGCTATGTTTAAAGCTTAATTTCTGACAGGTAGCTAAGCTGAATATATTAAGAGTTGAATCGATTAGTTTATGCTATGGTTGGGAAGTGATCTCTTCCCAGGGGCACAATTTATTTTGAGAACTTCAAGTTTTCAAATTTACATTAAAAAAACATCCGGTTCAGTGGTTTCTTTACTTGGCCTTCTTTATTGTGCAAGAGATGTGTGTTTTTAGTACTGCTTTCTGTTTTTTTTTTTCCTTCCGTGGCCTGATTAGATTGTTTCTTTTCAAATTTATATGATAGAAGTTTTCACAGCCTCTCTTATCTCTATGAGGTAGTGCTAAGGTATGCGTATACTCTACCCTCCCCAGACCCCACTTGTGGGATTTCGCTGGGGTATGTTGCTGTTGCATGATATTAGTTCTCACCTTTATTTCGTTCTGTTATTCAGGGTAAATATAACTTTTGGACCTTCTGAAGAGAGGGTAATGCTTTCTGGACCGCACACTGTGACAGATGTGTATTGTTGTTGCTGTGGGCAGATTCTTGGCTGGAAATATGTAATCCATCTTATTCCTCCTTCTTTGTCCATAGGCACCGACATACAGAGCCAAAACACACAACCATGGGAACGTGCACACAAGAACAAAGAGGAGGGAAATAGTTAACTTCTTCTATGTTCCACTGTGCACATAAATAATATGTATATATGGCAGTTGACTTATGCACCGTCAACATAAAGAATTTTCATACTAGCCATGCACTTTCACGTGTTGTGGTTGGTAACTTGAAAGTTACTTTTGTCGTCTTTTTGGGGATATGAGTGATGAGTCGGTGTATAGAAGTTAAACTCACACAATATAAGTAATACACGTAGTTTTATTGGACTTATTGACGACTAATATTTGTCTCGTTTACACAGGAGATGGCCCATGAGAAAACCCAGAAGTACAAAGAAGGGAAATTTGTCCTTGAAAGGTTTATTTCTCTCCTTCCCCACTCTTTTATCCTATGTTGCTCGGACTCTTCTAAAATGTCAAATGGGTGACATATCCGGCATGGGTGCGGCGACATTTTTGGAGAGTCCGAGCAACTAGTAAAAATAAGTTTTTATGTTCATTCACATTAACATTTTCTCCTAATACAACATTTATATGTTGTCCGCAGAGCCAGGATCATTGATGGAGAAGCTGATTCTGAATTCTACATCGATACTCGTGCCAGCTTAAGTGATGGTGAAGATCCATAGGCTTTTGTTTTTCATTGTATTTAAATGCAATGATGCTTTAAATGGTTGTAATCTTGTAGACTTAGCAAAAGAATAGTTGTATCTGTCCTCAAAGTTTGTGGATATAGAAACTGAATTGCTGCAGAAGTGTACTTTAACCAATATGTTTGACTAAAGTTGATGTTTTAGTGGCCTTACCTGTTGTTTCTTGTGCTTTGTTTATTATGTTATTCTACTTTATGTGGTTCGTTATGCTTTTTCAATTATTTGTGATGCATTGTTTTACCTATGTACTTTTTAAAACTGTCTGTATTACTTGAGTCAAGAGTCTTTTTGGAAATAGCTTTTTATGTCTTCATGAGGTAAAGATAAATTTTTTTTTAAACATCGTGTCAGGTAAAAGAATAGTACATAAAATAAGATAGAAATAGTACTTCACAAATAGAAAAGCTATATCAAATTTCACTCACATGCTCCTTTCTCATTCGATTAAATATGTATCGCTTTTAGAGTGACACAAGAATATTTTTTACTTTAATTTATCTCTTTCTCAATCGAACTCGTTGGATCAGATTTGACTAATACAATTTATTTTTTTTATTTCATTATGAAAATAAATTTATTCGATACACTTTAAAAAAAAAAAAAGCGGTTACTGGTATCCTGAACTTCCCTCCCGAAAAAAAAAGTACTTATAAATTTATCTTATTTATTAATTTCAGAAATTAGGTACTTTCATTTTACGGTAAAGTACAAGTATAGGCAGTTTGATATGATAAAGGATACTATATATATAGAGGCTTGAGTGTTTTGGCTACCCATCCAGATCCTCTCCAGAACGGAACGAAATTCCTTTCCTTCTCCCAAATTTCAATTTTCAATCTGCAGATTTTTCTTATATTGATCGTGATTATCTATTCGTTTTTCTGTTGTTTGCTTTTTCGCTATTCCGATTTTGTTAACGAAGAAGAAGTAAATCAGAAGCCAATGGGAGAACGGAAGTCTTCCTCAAAGAAAAAATCTTTCAAAAAGAAGAGGCTCAAAGTTTCTTCTAAGGTATTATCCTTTTCGATGCTTCACATTCAATATTATGTGTACTAGTATGCGCCGATAATATTGAAAAAAGTAGTTGCGTTATACCTTATGCTCGAATATATATTATGCACATGTTTATATGGAAAGAAATCATTGAAATTAGTATAACAATGGGTATAATCGTTCATGTATGTTGTGTTCCTTGTGTGGTGATTTCTTTCTGTTTTTCGTTTTTAAGTGTTCATGTATAGTTATGTATTTTTAGGGTTTATCTTTACTTTAATTTGCTTTTTAAGGGCTTATATTTTTCTGTTTGATGAATTAATTTTTGTCATGTGATGTAATAGTATTTGTTAATGTCTTTCTGTAATGATGCTAATAGATTTTTAGTTTTTATTACTGGTGTAAATAGGGAAGAGAATTATAACTAATGGTTAGTTATCTGCTATGTTGTTCGGACTCTCCAAAAATGTTGCCGGATCTTCCCAAAATGCACTAATTTTGGAGGACGCACGCGCACCCGACTGTGCTCAAAGAGTCTAAACAGCATAAGTTATCTGTACCTTGTCCAACATAAGTCCAAGCAAGCAACATATGTAAAAAGCTGGTTAAACTTTTGGGTCTTTTCATGTGTATATCATCGCGAGATGTTTTGCTGTTCTTCTAACTAAAATAAAAATGAAACTGTTTTCCAAGATCAAGGGTCAAAAAGTAGTTCAAAAGGCTGGTTATTTTGGGTTCAATACTTAAAATGAGTTGACATAACTGAACTGGGAGAAATAAGTCCTATTCCTTCCAGTTTGTTTAGAAGGGATTCTTTTCGTGTAAATATGTTGAAAGTAGGTTCATATAAAATCTGTAAATGGTAAGGCTTCATCTGATATAGCTCATGATCGCTCGTGGGATTGTTAAGTCACATTGCAGTAATTTGAATTTCCATAGTTAGAGTTCTATGTATCACTTATCATTCTTTCTGTTGTTTTCTGCAATGTCCTTAAAATGACCATAGTAGAACATATCTAGAGTCTTCATCAAAAGAAACAATTATGCACCTGTTAATACTTGGTATAACTTAGAAGCCACCACAGTGGCCATGGAAAAACAGAAATCTAAGCTCTTGAATTAAATATATTCTCTTTAGTTTCAATTTGTAATTCCTTAAACCGACACTCGGAAGAAAAAATTATGAAGGTTATCTCCTGTTTTCTTCTGCTTCATGTTTATTCTCTTGAGAAATAGCATTATCTTTTTGAAGTAATAATTAGGCATGCTTTTCTCTAGAACAATGTAAGGTTACCTTTTGTTTTCTTCTACTTCATTATATATATTCTCTTGAGAAATTGCATTATTTTTTAAGTTATATTTAGATATGCTTTTTTCTAAAACAATGTAAGGTTACCTCCTGTTTTCTTATCACTTCTTTCCCATCTTGTCTCTGGCAATCCCTATTTATTATCCTCTATTATACATCTTCATGTGTTGTGTGGTTAGATACGGAAGAGAAAAAGCAGACGAAACAAATCCAAGAAGTTATCCAGTTCTGAGGATGACACGTCATCTTCTTCCTCTGATTATTCTAGCAGTTCACAGTCTTTTTCCTCCTCCAGTTCAGAGGATGATTATAGTAGGAAAAGTCGTAGGCACTCACGTGATGTGAAACGCGTGAGGAAAAGAACTCGGAGAAGATCCTCGAGCCGAGATGTCAGTGAGGGTTCACCTCCTGTAAAGAAAAGAAAACGGTCAAATAGAAAGAGTCTTGATTATGGGAGGAAAGCGCAGAAGAAGAAGCGAAAGAGACACGCTAGCATTAGCTCCGCAAGCAGTGACTCAAGAAGTTGTTCTAGTTGCCGACGTGAAAATAGTATTAGCCCCAGAGGTAGAGATTCTAAGAGCTTTTCCACTTGCCAAGATGAAACTAATAGTGGTAATGAGGATATTAATCTTCAGGTTCCCAGGATTAAGTCCAGAAAAAAACTGAAAGAAAAGAAAATTTGTAACGAGACAAGCATTGGCAGAAGGAGCGAAAGTAGGGGGCCAGTTTGTTCTTTATGTAACCATCATTCTTGTTCTTGTAATACTAGTCACAGTGGGAAGGAATATGCGGAAGAGAGTAATCCTAAGCGCTTAAGATCGGTTATTACTATTCCAGAGAAGACATGTGAGGAAGAGGGAGACGAACAGGGACCAGATATGCGTAAAGAAGAGATTCTCATAAAGCACCATGATTGTCCTTCATACAGAAACCATGACAATAGTGACCTGGAAATTAAACAGAAATTAGCTTCTTGTTCTTGTTTCCCATCTAATCCAATAATGGAGGTTGGTAATTCGATAATTGATGATGCATTTCCTCCCAATAGTGAAACTTTTGGTCCTACAAAAGTTGGTGTTGATATGGATCCTCGAAATAAAATCAAAGGAGTAAGTCATGATAATGCAGGTGAGAGTGGGAGTTCTGATAATATTGCTAATACAGGGGTTGAGGATCTTGAGACTGTCTTGAGGAAAAAGGCATTGGAAAACTTGCAAAAGTTTCGTAAAGAGCTTCAGAGAAATACAAAATCTGGTGCCAAGGAAAAGAAGAATGATAGCGATGTTAATCAATTATCCTCTTCAAAGACTGAGGTTGTACCATACAAGACTTTGGAGCAGGGAAAAAAAGGAGTGGCTTTAAATCAAGTTGTAGAATGCAGAAGCAAGCTTGTAATTACTGAGGAATTTTCTCATTCTACAGTGATTGAGATAAATACTCCAGTCGAAGAGAACAATGATGGAAAAGTATCTGGCTGCGTTGGACAGGGTGTTACACAACCTGCTGATAGATCAGTACTCTCACAGAGTCCAGAACAGGAGGACCATACCAATGGACCAATTATTAGCAGTGAACCTGAACCTGGTAAACTATTAAGTAGTACCACTGTACAGACGTATAAAAAGGAAAATCCACTGGCTTCCAAGGGAAACATAATTAAAACACCAGTTCCCTTGAGACCTGGAGTTCTTAGCACTGGGACCAGCAATAACTTAGACATGGGAGCTGTTAACGCCGGTACCCGTGCTACTATAGAAACTACTTCTAGTTTCAGATCCACATCTGACGGACTTACTTCAAATTACCAGCCAGATGAAACCAAGGATGCCTCTGAGTTTGAACAAAAGACCATGTCTGTAATGAGGGGTGGTGAAATGGTACAGGTATTATATTCGTATTTCATTATTTATGCATGTTAGGCGGGGATTTTTCAACTCCACGGTTGATCAATAATCCTACAAGTAAATAAATAAATGGTCTGTTTGGATTAGATTCCTTAAATTGTTTCTGATTGCTTAAATGATTGAGTATTAGAGATAGTGATTACTGAGTCGTTCTAAAACTGATAGCCGAACACTGATAGTGGGACTGGGAAGTGGGGAGCGAACTATGCTTTCTCCCAGGCTTCGTAGTTGGTAAA